>JAHBCN010007338.1:43834-65056 GCA_019359885.1 Listronotus oregonensis | reverse complement strand
ATAATCAGCCCTACAAAGTTGTATGTCTGAGCTTTGGTTTTTAAATTTCCCTTAATCGGAGACATCCATTGACAGAGTGATTCTAATGTGGATGAAACTTATCTTCAGTAACAAAGCTAAATTCGCTTCTCGTTACCTTACCATTGATTTTTGTCACAACAATATCCAAAAGACGATTCATCGAATTTACAATATGATTGATTTGTGGAGCATCATAAAACTTAAGAACCGATTGAAGCTGTCCACATAATTGTCAGACTCGCCCAACATATAATAATCATTTAATTTAGATACATTAAGATCACCCAAGATTACAAACTTTGAGTCCAGAAAACATTGCTGGTGCTCAATCATATCATTCAACTCTCGAATTGCCGCTATTTCAACATAGCGACTGCACTTGCGCTTGTCACATGATGAAAAGGCCTATTTATTAATTCTACTAATGTGTAAAGTTGGTTGGGGATTAAATAAACAAACAAAAATTTGCTGTAATAAGTAATATTATATTTTAACAGTACATAATACTTACATTTAAGAACAAAAAAAAACACACCATATCTTACTCTAAATCAATTTGCTATCACTACTATCTTCCAAATTAATAAAAATTTTTTTTACAGGTCTAGGCTATTTATATTTATATAAATAGAGCGATAAGAATTTTCATTTTTTTTAACCTGTTCAGTACAGTTTCTGCAGTTTTCAACGGTTATATTCTCGACTTCTGTTTTTATCAGTACAATCACACTAGGATTTAAAGTTGGTGTATTATTGTGCGCGCGTATATTAGACTTAAGTTAATGCCATATCAACTTGATCAGATTGAAAAAGCAGTAATATGGCGGAAGCCGAAATTATGACCTGCTAGCTCTGCAATTTTATTGCAAATATATTCTTTTTTGAAATTGTAACATTTTTTAACCTCCAACAATTGCTTAACATTATGACTCTCATGGAAATATATGTCATGGTCAGACAAAAGGTCTTGTTTCCTTTTTCTGGGGGGAATTTGCACCTTATTCAACTGGCGACTATGGTAGGATGCATTATCCATCACAATACTGCTCTTGGTGGTATATTCGGTAATAATTTGTTTTGAAACCAGTCCTCAAAAAATTCAGCAGTTGTATTGCAGTGGTAATCTTAGCTGGAATCTGAAATGTTTTTGGCTGCCAAAATAAAACAGTTTGGTACCCAGCCGTCTTCTGACCCCGCATGAAGAATTGTTATTCTTTTACCTTTATTTGACGGAGCTTTAGTGTGACATTTTTTTATTTATCAGTCCATCCTTTACTTGGTGTGTCGTGGGTGTCATACCATGTCTTATCTAGGTATATTATCGTTCGATTTTCCGATCTAGCCTTATTTATTTTTTCCAGATATTGTATTTTAAGTTGTTAAGCGGGGGAATTCCATTATAACTTGCCCTCTATTTTTTTAAATAAAAACCCCCAAACGACATAGATTACGCCACAAGGTTGTAGTAGAACAACTTATGACACAATCATCCTCAGATAGTCGCTGAGAGCGATAATAATATGGGAACTTTCTGCTTTGTACATCTGATAAATTTTCCGATGAATTAAATCTTCATTGCATAAATCAACAGATTTAGGTGCACCACTGTCTTTTCGTACTTTTCTAGGCTTAACAGTATTATTTACAATTATCCACACTGTACTTTGAGGAACGCCGGTTAAAGTTGATGTGACATCTTCAAACCCCTATCACCCAAACTTAATAACTGACAATATTTGAAATAAAGATTTATTTTAAAACTTATGTGTTATACAGGGTGCCACAGATTCGAGTGCATGCAGGGGGATCTCGGAAACCGTAAAAAGATACGAAGTCGGTTAAATTATGGAAAAGTTGCGCATTTAGGTGCCTAACAACATGCCGAGAGAAATTTTTAAAAATTTCCCGAGAAAAAGAAAAGGGTAAAGTCATCTTTATTCATCACTTAAGCTATGAGCCACAGCTTATCGGACTTGTCAAAATAAAATTAATATAAGTAAAATAAATAAAATAAAAGGTCCTAATCTATTACGTATTAAAATGAACATTAAAATTATCCTAAAACTACAAAGGCCAAAAAAACCAATAACACTAAATCACTTTTTAAAAAATTTACATTGATAAGTACTCATTCACATCATAAAAAGGGGGTTTTTCCAACTAAGAAATTCTGAAAAATTTTTTTTTGGAGTTTAGTGCTTTCAATACTACCAAAAAATTGCAAAATTTGTTATAAAAATAATTCCCTAAAATGAAAGGGGAATTGACCAAAACAAAAAAAGAGAATATGAAATTGTAGCTGATTTTGATTTCTTGTGTTATAAGTATGTATATAAAGAGTTTCTTTGAAATTCGGCCTCATTCTGCCTCACATGAATTATGAGCAGGTATATATAGAGGGACGGGAGAGAAAAAAATTCCAAATTTTATAAATGTTGACGGCAGTACGCAGGTGGTAGACCTAACATACACCTAATTACCCTTTTTCTGCAAAACAAAGGTTTCTATTTACATAAGCTAAATTTTCCCCCAAAAATATTAAACCATATGATAAAATGTGACTGAACTAAACCGTAATATGCCAATTTTAACACATTTGGTGAAACAGACATCTTTAAGTATCGAATCACAAAGCAAGATTTACTCAGTTTAGTTGTTAAACCGTTAATATGGTTCTCCCAGGTCATTTTTGATCCAATTTACCCCCAAAAAACTTTATATTTTTAAAACCGGAGCAATAGATTGATGATTTGTTTTAAATTTAAAGTAACTTTGGTAAATTGTTCTTTTTTTGGAAAAAAATTCATAAAAAATGTTTTCTTTGTATTTAAAACAAACCCAGTACTTCCGGAATACCCGGGAAAAAAAACCGAAATTTGCTGATTTCTTTTTAAATTTTTTCTGACATTATTTAAAGAGAAAATTGGGGAAAAAACAAACCCTTTTCATGGGGCCCTTTTAAGCTCTACAAAACGGGTTTGGGGAGTTTTTTGTACGACTTTGTTAGACCATCATCAATTTTTTATTTTTTTAAATACGGACCTGGGTTTTTTTTTTTAATTTTTTAAACCTCTTTTTATCCCCCAAATTTCAAAAATGTATAACACTTAATATTTACTAACAAATATGGGGCCCCCATAAGAAATGATGTGTGTTCCTTGTCTTACTCATTGTCTCTTATGGAAAAATATGTTTATTTAACAGAAAAATATTAGGTGTTATACATTATTGTAATTGGGATTTTCTTTCTTCAAAAAATGCAATAAAAAATTGCGTGCCGCATTTAAAAAAAAAAAGTTGATTGGTCTAACGAAAACGAAACGTCGTACAGAAAATCTCTCCCAAAGCTGTTTTGTAGAGCTTAAAAAATGGCCATAAAAATATCTTTTGTTTTTCCATATCTCTTTAAAAAAACGTCGAAAAAAATAAAAACAAATCAGCATATTTCTTTTTTTCCCGGGTATCTCGGAAGTAAATCGGGAAAACAACTTTCTACTCGGCATGTTGTTAGGCACCTAAATGCGCAACTTTGCCATAATTTAACCGCTTCGTATCTCTTACGGTCTCCAAAATCCCCAAGCATGCACTTGAATCTGTGGCACTCTGTATACTGACCATCGATATAAATTGCCATTATCAAGTAATAAGAATGACCCAAAAGTCTTATAGAGTTTTCAGGTAATAATCTCTTATTCGCCAACAACAAAATAAATACGACCCTGTCACGACCAATACCTTTTGTTTGTTTGACTTCTTCTATCAAAAATCTACCACAATTTGATAAAAAAATAATGAAAAAAAAATGCATGAAAAAAGGTCGATTTTTGAATTTTTTTTCTTTTTAAAAACATTTTGATGTTTTGTTTGAAACTTGCCGTTTAAAGAGATTAACTGTCCGCCATGGAGCAGTGTTTTTTAAGGGTCGATTTTGGCGCCCTCTATAAGGTGCGCATGGTTTGGAAAAATTTAAAAATACTTTTTTTTTGTTCTACAAGCGTTGTTTAATACTATAAAAAAAGTTTGATTACTTTATCTGATAACTAAAGTGAAAAAAAAATATATTGAAAATGTGTATTATTTTGAGCTTCTAATAGGTAATGGTACCTTAAAATCTTTCTGCATCTTTATATGCAGATGACCTTTACTTTTTATAGAATCTTTTGCCCTGAATCTAATGGTATATAATTGGACCTTGACAGATTTGTAAAGTAATGTGGTACTAAATACCAAACTATCAGCTTCTCAAGAAGTTGTAATCCGTTCAATGTAAATACCGTAATTGTAAATTAATCCATTTTAATTTCTCACATTTTTTAAGGATCTTGGAGGGATTATTAACATGTATCTCTTATCTAATCTGCATATAGATCATTAATTTAAAGTGTTTTGGAATGTTTGGTTTCGTTAAAAAAATACCATACATATTAGTAACACAAAATGCTTTCTTGTTTATACAGGGAGTCCAGGGTTTCATTTCTTTATTTTAATTTAATTTAATTCAATTTACATGTACTCTATAGAAATTAAAATTTCCAAATTGTACAACAAAACTTAAAAACTACAAAATATCATACGTCATTCATTAAAATAAAAGAACATACCGGGTGTTGCTCAGTCGAGCGGGACATAGGGAATCCCATGTAAATTTTGAAGTGGTCCAATATTGGCTCCCCTAATTATTTTAGAAGAAAATATTATTAGGATTTTCTAAAGAGCACGAAAAGTTGTACACAGTGTACAAATTTCAGCTCTTCTCAGTCCGCCAGCTAAGAGATAAAGGCTAAAATAAGTTACGAATCTCCTATCTTCTTACGCGTCCTGTATTATTAGAAGTTTATAATAAAATACCAGAAAAATTATTTAACCTCTTACTCTCAAGTTGTCAGATCAATGTCACATCATTTTTAAATAATGAACTACACAAATCAAGAAAAAATCACTATTATAAAATGGTTTTATCAGGAAAATAGTTATCGAAGAGTAGCGGACATGTTTGCAGCCTATTTTCCCAATAGGCCAATACCAAGTAAATCGACAATATAACGGACGATAACAAAATTTGAAACTACAGGCACAGTAATTGCAAATGTGAAGAGAATCGACGTGAAAATCAGAGAACAAATTTACAAAACGAGAGGGATTTAGACGTGATACTTTGTGTAGAAGGAGGCCGAAGAAACATTAACACGAGACAACTGGAGGACATTACTGGACAAGACCACACCACAATATCTCGAATTTTAAAAGATGTAAATACCACGCTTACAAGTACGAAAGACACCAGAATTAAGAGACGAAGACGAAATACGACGACAGGAATTTTGCTTTGAGATGATGGAGAGGACAAACACTGACAGAGGTTTTTTACAAAATATTTGCTTTACTGACGAATGCACTTTTACATTGAACAACGAACCCAACATTCAAAATTGCCGGTACTGGAGTAACGAAAACCAAAATCTATTTGTTGAGACAAGGACTCAATATCCACAAAAAATTAATGTTTTGGCGGGAATTTTCGGCCACCATATCCTTGGACCATTTTTCCTTGACCGAAATTTGAATGCGAAGTACTTTCTGGAACTTTTAGAGGAACAAATTTTGCCGCTTTGAACAACCTTGCTCGTGAAAATCAAGAGATTTGGTATCAAATGGATGGCTGCCCAGCACACAGTACCAGAGCTGTGCGCGAATACTTGAACAACGCATTTAATAACGACATCATAGGCCCGAACCACGCAATATCTTGGCCAGCCAGGTCTCCGGATCTTTCGCCAAACGATTTTTTTATGGGGACATTTAAAAACTAGCTTATACCAATAAAAAATATGAAAATTTAGACCAGCTAAGGAATGCTATTTCCGCTGAATGTGCCAGAATATCGATGTACCAACTATCCAACGTAAGAAATGAGTTTTATAATCGTTTGGGTTATTGTGTGGCCAGTTAATGGAGGAATATTTGAGCATTTGATTAAATCCTGATATTTTCGTCATAAATTGATTTCTAAATGTAGACAAATTTGTTTTATTGTCTTGCGTAACTGTGAGTGCATGTGTTTGAGTTAGCTGTAAACTAAAATGAAATGCGAGGATTCTTTTTGATATTCCCGTATAAAATTGTTTAGTTTTGGCAAAGACATTATAAATTAATGATATAAATTGTCACTGATAAATCGATATGGTGTTTTTATTATTGATTTCTAGAGTACAGGATGCATAATGAGATACTAGGTTGCAGAAGTATTTAAGCAGTTTACTCTTTACTGGTTGGTTGAAAAATTTTCATTTTAGGTGAAACTTATTGTGCTCTTCAATAAATCCTAATAGCATTTTTTTTATAAAATAATTAGGGGAGCCAATATTTGACTACTTCAAAATTTACATGGGATTCCCTATGTCCCGCTCGGCGGAGCAACACCCGGTATACATACGATTTAAAATTAAAAACGACCAGCTATTGCTTTCTTAAAACTAACTAAACTTACAGAAAATAATTCAATCTTGATATAATTGTCATTATAATTTTTTAAAAGTCGATCAACAAAGCTGTTTAGTCCATAATTAGTTCGGTGTCTATTTTCATAAAAAAGTTGCCCAGCTCGAGTGGCTCTAGTCGGAATACGGAAATTAATAGATTCAACCAAATCATTACAATTAATCCTGTTGTTTCACAATTTATACAGGAAGATCGCCATTGCATCTTGCCTGCGTTTTTTAAATGATTTTAACCCCAACAGCTCAAGTCTACTTGAATAAGGCACGTCCTTGTAAGGAAACCTATGCCTGTACAGGGTGATCAGTTAAGGGTAGCGAGCGGCCATATCTCATAAGATATTGGTCGTATAGATTTGAGAAAAAAAATTATAATAAAAGTAGCCAAGAGAAATTGCTGGAAATTATTTTCGAGTTTGTCAAACGTCCGCTAGAGGGCGTAACAACCAACACCAAGTAGAAAAATGGGATTTTTATAGAAATTTGTCTAATGAAAGTATATCGATGATATCATTTTTATATTTACTGACCGTTTCCCTACATTTTTTGTCTAAAACGTTTTGTTCTATCTATCAAAATAAAGCGGTGGGGGAAGTTCAATTGTTTTTTTAAACAAACCAAGATTTCTTCCGTTTCTTTTGACCGATTTTAGCAAACTTAGGCTCATATGAAAGAGCATAATTTGCACTACAAAACGCTTATTTGGTTTTGAATTTTTGACTTTTGCTGTCGCCGCTAGATGGCGTTAACTAAAATGAAAGCAAATTTTTGAGTTTTTTTTCAAAAAAAAAAAACAAATGTAATGTATATTAAATTTTATATATTTTATAAAAGGATAAATCTCTCTATAATTTAATGAAAAGAATTTATTATCTACCTTTTTTTGAACCGTTGATATTGACCAAAATATAATTTTATTACATTAAAAAATGGCACGCCTCTGTTTTTTATCAAAATAAAAATCAGTTTTGTAATCGCTTATTAGTTGCTAACAAAAGAACCTCTTGACTTTTTTCGTTAGACAAACGGTTTTGTATTAAAAAAAAAATAGGTTCACTACTGTTACCTTATAATTATCATTGTAAACAGTATGTAAACCTATTTTATTTTCAATACAAAACCGTTTGTCTAACGAAAAAGTCAAAATCTTTTGTTACACTAATAAGCGATTACAAAACTGATTTTATTTTGATAAAAAACAGTGGCGTGCCATTTTTAATGTAATAAAATATATTTTGGTCAATAACGGTTCAAAAGGTAGATATAAATTCTTTCATTAAATTATAGAGAAATGTATCCTTTTTTAAAATATATAAAAATTTATATACCATTACATTTGTTTTTTTGAAAAAAAACTTAAAAAATTTGCTACCATTTCAGTTAACGTCATCTAAGCGCACAAAGGCAAAAATGCAAACCAAATAAGCGTTTTGTAGTGCAAATTATGCTCTTTCATAGAGCCTAAGTTTAAAATCGGTAAAAAAACGGAAATTGGTTTGTTTAAAAAACAATTGAACTCCCCACGCCTTTTGAGATAGAACAAAACGTTTTAGACAAAATGTAAATGGTCAGTAAATATGAAAATGATATCATCGATATACTTTCATTGACAAATTTCTATAAAAATTCCATTTTTCTACTTGGTTGTTGTTCCTCTAGCGGCATTTGACAAATAAATATTTCCACAATTTCTTGGCGACTTTTATTATGATTTTTTTTTCTCAAATCTATACGACCAATATCTTATGAGATATGGCCGCTCGCTACCCTTAACTGATCACCCTGTACAATAACAATTTGTAAATTTATTTTGTACATTTTTAATCCTTTGTTGATGACTTACATATGAAGGTGACCATATTACACTCTTGTACTCCAAAAACTATCTGACTAAACTATTATACAAACAAGAAATTGTTCTAGTGTCCTAAATATTTCTACATGTTCTACAAACAAATCCCAATATTCGATATGGTTTTAAAATAATACTGTCAATGTGTTTATTAAAATTAAGCTCCCTATCAAAGATTGCCCCTAGATCGTTAATATAAGTAAGTATTGAACTGTTGTTAGTTCAATTCAAACTGACAGGACTTTTACATCTAAAAAATCTCATTACCTTGCATTTGTTAATATTTAATGACAAACAATTATCCCTACCCGTTCAACAAGCCTATCCAAATCTTCCTGCACAGCACTACAGTCACTATCTGGATTATTCCTTCCTAAAAATATTTGTTTACTTAACAAAACAAAGATAACCAGTTAGAAATAATTCAAAATAATACTATTTGTAAAAACTGGATTTTTTTTAAACCATCGTTTTTTTTATAATTTTTATCAACCCTGAACTTATCGCTTAACCTATTTCGCGACAAAAAAGCAATGAATCTTATTTTTCCAGGGACTTTGAACTTGAAATTCATAGTATTTTTCCTTCTCCACACGTTGCCGTTTAGAAAATGGTAATTGTCTCGAATGTTGCCTCCTCCCCGACTTTAACCAAATTTTGTTTACGGGGGTTTTTGGGGCGCTGGTTACAAATCTGAAAAAATATTTTTTCGGCAACGTTTCGTTTTTAAGATATTTATCATCAAAGTTGAAAATTAAACTAACCTTATTTACACTATTCTTCCTTCTTTTGCTCAGAATTCTTGATTTTTACACTACATTAACACACAATATTTCACAAACACGTTTTAAAAAATTGTTTTTATATTTATTTTACACCTTTTTTTCATTTAATTGCAAACATTCACCTTCACACGCCTCAACGTGGCCGCAACCATGTATACACTAGTTATTTTATAAGCAAATATGGCTGCTGCCTTTGAACTTAAAAGTTCGCAATTTAATGGAAAAAGGTGTAAAATAAATAAAAATACAAGGTTTTAAAAAGTGTTTATCAAATATTGTGTGCCACTTTAGTGTAAAAATTAAAAATTGTGTGCAAAAAGAAGGGAGAATATAGTGAAAATGAGGTTGGTTTGATTTTCAATTTCGATGATGAATATCTCGAAAACGAAACGTTGCCGAAAAAATTTTTCATTCAATCAGCGTCCCAAAAAACCCCTGTATACCAAATTGGTCAAAATCGGAGAAGAGGCAATTACCTAGAAATTTTTCCAGGAATTTCGTTTCTCCCGATTATCGACGGCAAACTCACTCGCGCACTAAAAACTCAGGATCAGTTTGGAAATAGAGTAGGAGCCGGAACAGGTTGTACCTGTTCCGACCATCCCTAATGTACAAATGATTTGCGTTATAAACATTAAATTACAATCAATTTGCAAAAAATCTAAAACTTGTCAAGGTCGACTTTTATCAATACGGAATATAATCCATAAATGTAACATCTGTATTTAATCTCTAATTACTTAATTGATCATTAAGAAATCTATTAATATATTCGCAAAAATTGCGATAAGAATAAACACGACGAGGTTGTTGTTTCGCTGTCTGGGGTAAATTCAGATAGGACAGTATTTACCACTTAGCAAGATAGTAAACATTTACTTTATATTTAATTGAGTGTTATTTTCAAGTTTTTAATTTACTAAGTGACAAATAAAGGTAAATACCTAATTATTATATTCTTCCTTAAAAGTATTAGACAAGGTTATGGTTTTAATACTACCAAAATCTTGGACTTCTATTGTCTTTAGTTGTAAATTGATACACTACGTTTCGGTTAGTGATGTATCTTCAACCGTTTTCAAGTGATAAAAGCTACGACTTATACGGGTGTCCCAACCCTATTTGAATCGCTTTATGCAGAAAGGACATAAGTCAGAAAACTTGTTTTTAAGAAAAACGAAAAAACTTTTTAAAATCTATATAATTTTTAATTTAAACATTTTGCAGGTACTACCTGATGCACTTATTCAAATAACTTGAAAAAAATCTAAATTTTGTTTTTTTCAAATCTTTCCGTGTCAAAAAATTAAAAAAAAACCTGACTTAAGCTCTTTCTGCATAAAAAATGCAAATAATCTATTTAAAAACAATTACTTTACGATTTGGGCTACATGCTCTTTTATATCAACGATTTCCAAATCTGTATATAATAAATTTAGTATATGTGTAGCACAGCCATATGCTATTACATTGAATTTATCAGATGCCTTTATTTCATTTCGCATTGCAGACATGTTAGCTGCATTATCTGTCACGAAACTACTCACTGTACAATCATATTCGGTTTTTAGTTTGTTTATAAGAGTTGCTGCAATTTCTGTTAGGTAGTCGGATGTATGTGGATGCTCAGTTGTATCTACAGTGTCGAATAGAAAGGAGGAGCCATTTTCTGCAGTAACTGTTGCACATACTATGGGTTCATTATGCACATTAGACCATCCATCGAGTGAATTGCTTTGCTTCTTTCTTCGGTATATATTTGATCAAGCATTGATCAATTTATTTACAAAGATTTTTGGTAAAAATACGAAACTTCCAAAAATATCGACCATTTAAATAGAAGGCTGTAAAGTGGCGCCACCTATTCTTTCCATATTATATCAGATGAATAATAACAATAATTTTTAATATTCTATGGTAGTATCGTTTAATAACCAACAATTTTGTGCAAAAAATAAAAAAAAAAAAACAGTGAATGCTTGAATTTAACATTTGATGATGTCAACTTTATAGATAGTAACAAAGAATTATGGAAGTCCGGCTCTGACCTAATATTAATTGCGCAAACTCCGCGGGGCCAACCCCCCTATTCCCGCTGCCCTGCACGCCTGGACAATTTTGTTCTACAGTATTTTGCTTCCATACACCTTTAAACTTCCTTGGTTCCCTCATACACAATCTGGCTTTTTCAGGAAGCTAATTTCTTAAAAGTCTCTTTTCTGTAATAGATAAAATAGACAAAAAAGCTTCTAAACAAACCTCACACTTAACGTCTTCCGTTTTTTTAACGAAATACTTGTAGAGTATTGCCTTTCCTTGGGATTGTCTTTTCTCGGTCGACGTTTTCGAACACCAGTAATCTCGATCAGCCCCTGAATGAAAAATCTTGTTCATTACATTACACTTTCACAAAGCACTTTTTCTTGCACCTAAAAAAGTTAGATATTGTAGTCCCAAGCTTAAAATAATAAATTACGTTAAATTTTACCTGCAAGGTTCTCCAAGTCTTTCGGCTGCAACCAAAGTACCTTTATAATTCACATACTCTGTACCACTCCTTCTACCTTCTTTGATCCTATTTCGTTGATAGTTTTCAGGTTTTGCCCTCATTTTTATTTAGGAATAAACAACCAAAACAACAGCTGTGACCCTGACACTAACTAGTTCTGAAATGCTGACGAAAATGGGCGCGAATCATTCTTTTAGATGTTTCTTTAAAAGTGTTAGACAATGTTATGGTTTCAATAACACTAAAATCTTGGACTTCCATTGTCTTTATTTGTTAATTGATACACAACGTTTCAGTTAGTGATGTATCTCCAACAGTTTTCAAGTGATAACTAAAACTATTCTTAAAAGCTACGACCTTATATACTATCCGTTGTTCACCGAAGCTTGACCGACTTGTCACGGTTCAGCAACGGCAGCCAGATATTCGGAATGTCTACATTCGGTTTGCTAAATACATTTTGATTGTTTGCAATTATTACAGCTTCTTTAAATTTTCTTTTTTTCCAGTGGGTTTCTTTATGAATAATTTTTGCTTCCGACCATTGTATACGGGGTTGTTTTGAACATGCGTGTTCGGCAATCTCTGATTTCGACGTTTCACCTCGTTCCGTATGTTTTTTGTGTTCTTTAACTCTAATTTCTAGTGGTCTTTTTGTTTCCCCGATGTATACTTCACCACATTCACAAGGAATTTGGTAGATACAGTCATTTTTTGAACCATTGTTGTCCGGTCTTGTCTTAGTAAGGATACTTCTGAGAATGGTTTGATATTTAAATGCTGTTTTAATATTGTACCTATTCGCTATTCTGCGGATCTTTTCTGAAGTTCCTTTAATATACGGAATAGTCATAAATATTTGTTCCTGTGAAGTCTTGTTCAAATTAGAGTTCTTTGTCTTATCTTGATATTTATCGATTGTTTCCTTAACCAATCTCTCACTGTAGCCGTTTTGCTTGAGATCCCAGGTTATATTACTTATTTCGGCTTGCAGAGATTCCTTACTGTTGCATAATGTCACCGCGCGGTTATATAGAGTACGTATGACTCCTCGTTTTGTTTCGTTAGAGTGATTGGAATTCTGGTGTAAATATTGTCCAGTGTGGGTAGGTTTTCGGTATACCGAGGTTTGTATATGTCCATTATTTCATTTGACTAAAACGTCGAGAAAAGGTAGAGCCGAATTTTGTTCCTTCTCCATTGTGAATTTGATACAGGGTCGAAGACAATTTAGATGTTTTAAGAAACCTTCAAGTTCTTCGTCGTTACCTGTCCATACAATAAAAGTATCGTCAACATATCGTAGCCAAACTTTTGGTTTGATTAGTGCAGTATTAATTGCGTGTTCCTCAAATCATTCCATATAAATGTTTGCTACCACTGGAGAGAGTGATGAACCCGTGGGAAGTCCATCGTCCTGCGCATAGTACTTATCTTTCACTTGAAAGTAAGAACTACGGCACAGCTCCAACAATTCCATCACTCCATCCCGTGGCAGGGTGGTGCGTTCTACTAAGGTATCATCTTCGTTGAGCTTGGCCCGAATGATGCTTAACGATTCTTCTATTGGTACATTTGTATATAGACTTTCTACATCAAAGCTTACGAAAATATGGTTTGGTCCTATTTCTACATTATTGAGAATCTCAACAAAGTGACTGGAGTTTTTTACAAAGGATGGTGACTTACCGGCTAAGGGCTTAATCAGTTCTAAAAGGTATTTTGCCAGTGCAGTCGTGGGTGCATTCCTGGAGCTGGTGATTGGCCTTAAAGGTATATTGTCCTTGTGTATTTTTGGTAGTCCATATAGATGTGGAGGCTTACTATAATGAGGTGTTAGAGTTGTTCTAGTTTCGTCCGTCAGAAAGTTTTTATATTTTCTTAAAGTCCTGTAAATTTTGTTTTCTATTGAGGGTGTAGGATCTGGATCGAGGGATCTGTATTTGCCTTTACGAAGGACTTCGTCAATTTTTTCATTATAGGTGAATGTATCCGTGACTACAGTAGCATTTCCTTTGTCTGCTGGAAGAATTTTGATGGATGTATCAATTTGAAGGTTTTTAAGAGCTGCTAATTCGTTCTGAGTGATATTGGTGGGTGGGGTTACTTTGCTTTGTTTCTAAAACGGTTCTTACTCTCCATCGAATAGTATATAAGGTCGTAGCTTTTAAGAATAGTTTTAGTTATCACTTGAAAACGGTTGGAGATACATCACTAACCGAAACGTTGTGTATCAATTAACAAATAAAGACAATGGAAGTCCAAGATTTTAGTGTTATTGATTCTTTTAGATACTCCGATCACGGATCTCGTAAAGTACTACATTTAGATGAAAAGACCATTTAACCTAAATTAGAGGTTTTATAAAAATACACAATTAATGTTTTATAAAATTTTTTGTAGCTTTTATAGTTTTTGAGATATTGATGTATAAAATTTTCATTGCTCTAAATTTTAGGTAAGGAACAGGATATCGAGATGCGGTTTTCGCGAGCTTGTTTAGGCATTATTTGGCTACTTTTTCATAAAGAACAAATTATACCAATGCATTTATTTTTTTTTTGAAAAAATTAACCATTTCTGTCGGAATGTCGAAAAAAGCCCTCTAGCGGCGACATGTGAAACTAACAAAACTTCAAATATTTTAATATTTATAGCCCAAGAATAGCTCTTTTTAACTAGCCCAAGTTTGTTAAAATTGGCTTAGCCGTTTCGATATAGGGTGTGTTTTACGGAAACGTTTGAATACCCCCACCACTTTATTTTTAGAGATATAGCAAAAATTGTCAAACAAAAAGGATCAGATTATCCTCGACTTTAAAGATCACTTTTTTTTTGTTAGGATAATATAGCAAAATTCATAGAAACATCACTTTTTTAGATTCAAGATTGCAGTTACGCCCCCTAGCGGCCGTTTCAGAAACTTAAAAATAATTTCCAGCTATTTCTCTTGACTAAGCCGCCTTGCGAATCCACTTATCTTTAATAATTATGTCCATGAAAAAAAAATGTTTTTGTATTAATTTGTTGATATTTGAAGAAAAAACAACATCTTTTATTTGAAGGAAAAGTTACTTTTCATGGCTGCCTCTCTATTACCAGCCTTACTCAGTTCGACAGTTAAATAAGAGCGCGTCATGAAAAGTATCACTTTTCCTCCATAAAAATATTTTCTGTAAGTAAATCATCCTGTATAACGGCACAAACTGTGTTATCTACGGTATTCCTAAAATTAGAAATTGAAAATGGTTCTACGCGTTTTATGAGCTATAAATATATGGCATAAATTATACAGACATAATTGTTATTGACAAGTACCTACTGTAGCAGTACCTCCCACTCGAAAAATTAATAAGCGTATTTTTTTTTCAATTCAATGCCAAATTGAGAAATACCGCAAAGAGACACAATATTGTTTAGTCGAATTGCATTCAGTCATTGTCATTTGTTAGTTTGTCTAAATGTGTCTTGTTGCATGAAATGGAAATGTTAAGTCGCCGGTGACAAACGCACATGTTTAAAAATCTGCGTTTATTTTGTAAGTTTATCATTTTATCAGTTTTGATTGTTGTTACATCGTATGCAGTGACTATATTGTTGTGTGGTGTTTTGAATTTTTTAGATAGTGACGTTTTTTAAGTGTTTTTCGTGACTGATATATTTTTTTTGGTAAGTCCCAAATTCGAGGGTGACCATTGCAATTTCGGAAACCGTAAGAGATACAAAGTCGGTTATATGGGGAAAAAGTTGCGTAATTAGGGGCTTTTTAACGTATCGTTTTCAAAATTTAAGAAATTTCGGAAATCTTTGGACATTTGGCGCAATTCTTAGTTCTTCGGGATTGCAAAAAAAATAACAACATTAACAGGTGGAAAAGGGCTGAAAATGACCCCTCAAGGCCCGAAAAATGGATTTTCCAGTAATATCTGTCAAAATATGCGAATTGAAGAATTTTTGTTTAGACAAAAAATGAAGATCGCCTTGTAATGTACAAAAGCGATTCTTATAATTTTTTTCAAAAAATCAATAGTTTTCGAGATAACGGGACTCAAAAGTCCCTTATTTCAGCTGCCGCTCTAGAGCTAGAATGCTGCTATCTTCATGGATTCACTTATAAGCGGGCGGACGAATTGTTCCATTACTCGGGCAATAATGTACAGGGTGTCCAGTTTTCGTGTGTTTTCATATACCAGCTCCCTTACTATAAAAGATAGAAAGATGGGTTTGCGGCTTACTGTCCTATTTTTTTATGAAACTTTCATTGCCGCAAACGAAATTTTCATAGCCCCCTTAGTTTCTGACATACAGGGCGATTTTGAAAATTTGTCATTTTTGACGGTCCCCTGTATCTCGATTATTTGGTAACTTTTCAATAAAGTGAAAATGGATTGTTATAGAGTTTTTTACGTAGAATTCAGTAGCGTAGGTAGTTTTTTTTCTAAAAAGTTTTGTTTTTGAGTTACGACCCAAACTTATGTTTTTTAAATGGGACACCCTATATATTATTTTTTATCTTATTCCCCCTTTCACAGGCCTTTCAAAAATATATAATAGTCCATATTTACTTCTTTTAAAAAGGAAAATTTTAACATTTTTGTAAAATTTATCATTTGCCGATGGTCAATCACGGATAGCCATGACAAAAACAAAATTCTGTAAATGCGCCATTATGGATTGTTATTGTTGTCAAATATTACTGTTATTTGTTTGATTTGGGTTTTTGTTATGTGGGAGTTTACTTTATTATTTTTGTGAAATATTGTTCCACATGGCACAAAATAATAGATATGAGAATTATGAAAAACACGATATGTATGTTTGTTTTATCCAAGCTAATGAAGACGCCAACGCAGCCTCGAAGCTTTATTTTAATCGGTAAGGTTTAATAGTATATTATATACCTATAGGTTAAGAAGTAGCCTTCTCAACAATGATATATTATAGGATGTTTTTATTATAATGTGAGCAATCTGATGATTTGAATAGATTTTGACATTGCTAATATTCAGCATTAACAAAAAAATTGATATGTAACATTAATATTCATAATAAATATAAAAGTTTTAATCATTATTATTATCTAGCTTTTTGTTACATATCTAATTATTTCGTAGGTATCCAGAAAGACATCAACCTGATAAAAGAATATTTCATAAAATCAAAGCCAATCTCATTGAACACGGATCTTTTAAAAAACTAAGGTCTAATTTTTACAACAAGGAAAACAAGGAAGAAAATGAAATAAATGTTTTGGCTTCTGTCGCGGTACAACCATCCATATCATGCAGAAAAATATATGATATGGTTGGGGTTAAAAAATCAAAAACTCAGTTAATACTAAAAAACATAAGTTTAGACCATACAAATACCATCTCGTCCAGCATTTGCATCCCGGTGATGCAGAACGTAGGAGTAGTTTTTGCAATTGGTACCTACAAATGTTGCAGGAAAATGCAAATTTTGAAAGAAAGGTGGTGTGGTCAGACGAGACTTATTTTACCAGTTCTGGTATTCTAAACCGAAACAACTCAAGGTACTGGTCCCAAACGAACCAATATGTAATATTTCCTCGAGAACGTCAAGGTCGGTTTGGATTTAGCGGGTCATGCTTCATTTTTGGCACTAAAATTAAGTATTTTATCTATGAAGGAACGCTAACCGGAAATAGACACCTAGAAATAATGCGAGATGCACTAATGCCAATATTAGAGGATGTTCCTTTGGCCGATTTAAATAATATTTATTACCAGCAAGATGGCGCTCCGAGTTACAATGCTCAAATAGTGAGAGAATATTTAGAAACAACATTTCCAGATAAATGGATTGGTACGAATGGACCTGTCAGGTGGCCTCCAAGATCCCCAGATCTTTCTGTGTTGGATTTTTTTTATGGGGGTATATGACAAATCAGATATATATGAGACAATACCACAATATTGATCAACTTCGAGAAGCTACACATCAAGCGTTTAGGCTTTTGCAGGGTAGGCCAATTACTTTATTAAATGGATTGCGAAAAATTGAAAAAGTATGTCGAAAGTGTTTGGAACACAACGGAGCCCAATTCGAGCAATTTTTGTATTTTAAATAAATAAATATAAATTAATATGTTATTTTCTTTTAATGTTGCTTAGTTATTATGTATTAATATAGAGTTGTTATAATAAAAATGACGTTGTTAATTTTGTTTTGATTTGCGGGCATAGCCTTCTATACAAAAAATGATAAATTTTACAAAAAATGTTAAAATTTTCCTTTTTTAAAAGAAATAAATATGGACTATTATATATTTTGAAAAGCCTGTGAAAGGGGAATAAGATAAAAAAATAATATATAGGGTGTCCCATTTAAAAAAACATAAGTTTGGGTCGTAACTCAAAAACAAAACTTTTTAGAAAAAAACTACCTACGCCACTAAATTCTACGTAAAAACTCTATAACAATCCATTTTCACTTTATTGAAAAGTTACCAAATAATCGAGATACAGGGGACGGTCAAAAATGACAAATTTTCAAAATCGCCCTGTATGTCAGAAACTAAGGGGGCTATGAAAATTTCGTTTGCGGCAATGAAAGTTTCATAAAAAAATAGGACAGTAAGCCGCAAACCCCATCTTTCTATCTTTTATAGTAAGGGAGCTGGTATATGAAAACACACGAAAACTGGACATCCTGTACATGTTTTAATCATTCAAAGTTTATCGGAATTAAAAAACCCGTGCCTATCATTGCATATGAGTTGGGGTCCATTCTGATTTTCCTAGAATATTAAAAAAAGCGGTCAATTTTTTTTTCTCAATATTTTGAGAGTATCTTATTAATTTATTAATATTTTTGGAGAAAATGGTTTGTTATTAACATTTCTTTTTTATAATGAGACCTTCATTTGTCTAAATGTGTTTAATGATCCCAGAAAATTTTCTTCACCATCTTCCTTGTTTTGATAAAAAATTGTTTTGCCCATCTGCATTTGTAGCCATTTCCGGAGTTCTAGAAAAACTGTAGAATAAACGTGAATCAAAGATCCATCATTTATTGAAATGCTTTTAAATGCACACCATTTAAAAGCTTAGAGTATCTAGTTTCTAAATGTACTTTTTTCTTTTTAATAAAGTCCAATAAGTTTTTAAAAATCAGGGAAATTCATCGCACCAGTAACTCGCGGACTCACAACTAACCACATCTATCCAGCGTGGAATGTTATGAATTTTTCGACGGCCGTTTTTGCGAAAAATATTGGTGTTGCGAAAAAAATGGTAAGGACCATTTTTGTAGATTTCGAGGTGATCTTCATTTTTTGTTTAAACAAAAGTTCTCTAATTTGCATATTTTGGCAGATATTCGCGGAAAACTCATTTTTGGGACTTAAGGGAGCCATTTTCAGCCAAACTTTTTCTCGCTCGAAAGCATCCGCGAAGACCTAAGAATTGCGCCACAAATGAAAACTGTACAGATTTATTTACAGCTTTGGGTACTTTCAGGTCTTACTGGACTATTCAGAATATTAATCAGTTTATTTTCCAGCACTTTAATAATAAGAAAATCTTGAATAATCGGCATTTTTTAGCTTTTATTTTTAAAGAGATGTTTTTTGTTTAAACACCCTCCAGGTATTGTTTCTTTTATATTTACTTGCCTACGATATAATCGTTGATTAATAGAAAATCATGCATTAAGGGTTAGTCATAAATAAACGATCGCCGAAAAATGTATTTTAATCACTCTGTCGTTTTTTGTTTTAGATATCGACCTTCCCACATACCGAAGTATTAAACTATATTTTTCCTAAAAGACTGAAGTTTTATTTTTTCAACATGGGTTTCGATGATGTTATTCCCATATTGGGCGATTTTGGCAAGTACCAGAAACGAGTATACTTTCTTCTGTGCCTTCCGGCCATAACTTCTGCATTTCACAAGTTGGGAAATGTATTTTTGTTAGCCGAACCCCAGTATAGGTAAGTAAATTTTGTCGATATCTGTCGTGTATCAGTCATTCATTCATTTCGGAATATCGAGAAAACCGTTCTTACGATATTTTTTAAAAATTATTGTAATATAAATCAAAGTAGGTTTTAAAAAATTAAAAAAAAAAACTTATTTTTTTGACCGTTTCGTTCAAAAGATATTGATTTTAAAAAGTTTACTAGGTCTAATTGTTATTAAGAAATAGTGTACAGGGTCTTCGATTATATTTACGTGACTTCTGAGGCCTTTATTTTTGAAGACAGAAAAAAATGTTTTATATAAAAATTGTAGGATTTTTTTCATATTATCTTTTGAAATTATCAGTAAAAAAATATCGCAATAAAAAATGGAAAAATATAGGCAACTTAAACTTTTTTAAATGAAACACCCTGTATATTATGCGCTAAAACGAAATATATTTTCTAATTTTTCTAAAATTGTTATGTTGCTGAATTTGGTGAGGGTTTTCTCTGGACCAATAATGTTTATTTTTATGATTAAACATTCCTGCTTAAGTAAAGGAAGACTTGTAGGTGAATAGAATTTTATTTAAAAACTTTGCATCCTGCTGCATAAACCTAGCTATTTCCAATGCCTACTTAGGTCGGTCCTGCATGTTTTGTTCAGGAATATTCTGAACGGATATAAATTTATAAGGATAAAATTTGTAAAATTTAAACGTTAAATAAATTTTATAATCTGTTTTATTAAGTTCAGATGCCGCATCCGAGATTGATATTTCAGGATTTTCTAAAATTATTAAAAGTAGTTAGTGCTAGTCCAATAGAAAATGTATAATATAATAATTATCCTGAAAAAACGAGGATATCCAAAACTTTGTTTTTATTTTCGTGCTGCAGTCCTTTTCTTCATTATAAAGCTTTTTCGTTTAATACACTTTCTTACTATGTATTTAATAGTATCTATAGATGGAACCTGTTGTTAAGAATATAATAAGTAATATTTCCTTTGCATTGACGTCACATTATTATTGTTGCCGTAAAAAAGACGCATAATAACGATTTTTTATGGTATAGCCCAGGGGTCTCCAAACTACGGCCCGAGGGCCACATCCGGCCCGCGGACAGATTTTGTCCGGCCCGCGGAGAGCTAGCATACTTGAAAACTCCTTTTAGAGAACAAATAATTTTTATAGCAAATTAAATTTAGTTTACTGAAGTATTCTAATTTTATGTTGAATAATTATTAATATGACATCTACATTGATATGGACATGGGCTAACTCCGCTAACTCATAACATTCTTGTAGGCTTATTGTTATTGTTTTTGTGATAAGTTGGATAAAGAAACACAGAATTGTAATGAGTAAAGACATGTATATATGCAGAAAATTTAACTTCAGTATATAATAACTAACAAATTATTGAAATGAATCCAACTAACATTTTATACATTTTAAATAATCACATAACTTATAACAAACATAATGACATATGAAATACTAATGAGATTTATGTAATTGAGATTTTCCACTGACAATAGTTTGTAGTTGTGGACTAATTTTACTTGTACCAATTATTAAAAGAGATTTAAGATGCTCATCAGTTAATTTCGATCTGTAAACATTTTTTGT
>JAHBCN010007338.1:0-43817 GCA_019359885.1 Listronotus oregonensis | reverse complement strand
CTATAACAATCCATTTTCACTTTATTGAAAAGTTACCAAATAATCGAGATACAGGGGACGGTCAAAAATGACAAATTTTCAAAATCGCCCTGTATGTCAGAAACTAAGGGGGCTATGAAAATTTCGTTTGCGGCAATGAAAGTTTCATAAAAAAATAGACAGTAAGCCGCAAACCCCATCTTTCTATCTTTTATAGTAAGGGAGCTGGTATATGAAAACACACGAAAACTGGACATCCTGTACATGTTTTAATCATTCAAAGTTTATCGGAATTAAAAAACCCGTGCCTATCATTGCATATGAGTTGGGGTCCATTCTGATTTTCTAGAATATTAAAAAAGCGGTCAATTTTTTTCTCAATATTTTGAGAGTATCTTATTAATTTATTAATATTTTTGGAGAAAATGGTTTGTTATTAACATTTTTTTTATAATGAGACCTTCATTTGTCAAATGTGTTTAATGATCCCAGAAAATTTTCTTCACCATCTTCTTGTTTTGATAAAAATTGTTTTGCCCATCTGCATTTTAGCCATTTCCGGAGTTCTAGAAAACTGTAGAATAAACGTGAATCAAAGATCCATCATTTATTGAAATGCTTTTAAATGCACACCATTTAAAAGCTTAGAGTATCTAGTTTCTAAATGTACTTTTTTCTTTTTAATAAAGTCCAATAAGTTTTTAAAAATCAGGGAAATTCATCGCACCAGTAACTCGCGGACTCACAACTAACCACATCTATCCAGCGTGGAATGTTAGGGAATTTTTCGACGGCCGTTTTTGCGAAAATATTGGTGTTGCGAAAAAAATGGTAAGGACCATTTTTGTAGATTTCGAGGTGATCTTCATTTTTTGTTTAAACAAAAGTTCTCTAATTTCATATTTTGGCAGATATTCGGGAAAACTCATTTTTTGGGACTTTAAGGGAGCCATTTTCAGCCAAACTTTCTCGCTCGAAAGCATCCGCGAAGACCTAAGAATTGCGCCACAAATGAAAACTGTACAGATTTATTTACAGCTTTGGGTACTTTCAGGTCTTACTGGACTATTCAGAATATTAATCAGTTTATTTTCCAGCACTTTAATAATAAGAAAATCTTGAATAATCGGCATTTTTTAGCTTTTATTTTTAAAGAGATGTTTTTTGTTTAAACACCCTCCAGGTATTGTTTCTTTTATATTTACTTGCCTACGATATAATCGTTGATTAATAGAAAATCATGCATTAAGGGTTAGTCATAAATAAACGATCGCCGAAAAATGTATTTTAATCACTCTGTCGTTTTTTGTTTTAGATATCGACCTTCCCAATACCGAAGTATTAAACTATATTTTTCCTAAAAGACTGAAGTTTTATTTTTTCAACATGGGTTTCGATGATGTTATTCCCATATTGGGCGATTTTGGCAAGTACCAGAAACGAGTATACTTTCTTCTGTGCCTTCCGGCCATAACTTCTGCATTTCAAAGTTGGGAAATGTATTTTGTTAGCCGAACCCCAGTATAGGTAAGTAAATTTTGTCGATATCTGTCGTGTATCAGTCATTCATTCATTTCGGAATATCGAGAAAACCGTTCTTACGATATTTTTTAAAAATTATTGTAATATAAATCAAAGTAGGTTTTAAAAAATTAAAAAAAAAAACTTATTTTTTTGACCGTTTCGTTCAAAAGATATTGATTTTAAAAAGTTTACTAGGTCTAATTGTTATTAAGAAATAGTGTACAGGGTCTTCGATTATATTTACGTGACTTCTGAGGCCTTTATTTTTGAAGACGAAAAAAATGTTTTATATAAAAATTGTAGGATTTTTTCATATTATCTTTTTAAATTATCAGTAAAAAAATATCGCAATAAAAATGGAAAAATATAGGCAACTTAAACTTTTTTTTAAATGAAACACCCTGTATATTATGCGCTAAAACGAAATATATTTTCTAATTTTTCTAAAATTGTTATGTTGCTGAATTTGGTGAGGGTTTTCTCTGGACCAATAATGTTTATTTTTATGATTAAACATTCCTGCTTAAGTAAAGGAAGACTTGTAGGTGAATAGAATTTTATTTAAAAACTTTGCATCCTGCTGCATAAACCTAGCTATTTCAATGCTACTTAGGTCGGTCCTGCATGTTTTGTTCAGGAATATTCTGAACGGATATAAATTTATAAGGATAAAATTTGTAAAATTTAAACGTTAAATAAATTTTATAATCTGTTTTATTAAGTTCAGATGCCGCATCTGAGATTGATATTTCAGGATTTTCTAAAATTATTAAAAGTAGTTAGTGCTAGTTCAATAGAAAATGTATATATAATAATTATCCTGAAAAAACGAGGATATCCAAAACTTTGTTTTTATTTTCGTGCTGCACAGTCCTTTTCTTCATTATAAAGCTTTTTCGTTTAATAAACTTTCTTACTATGTATTTAATAGTATCTATAGATGGAACCTGTTGTTAAGAATATAATAAGTAATATTTCCTTTGCATTGACGTCACATTATTATTGTTGCCTAAAAAGACGCATAATAACGATTTTTTATGGTATACCCAGGGGTCTCCAAACTAGGCCCGGGGCCACATCCGGCCCGCGGACAGATTTTGTCCGGCCCGCGGAGAGCTAGCATACTTGAAAACTCCTTTGAGAACAAATAATTTTTATAGCAAATTAAATTTAGTTTACTGAAGTATTCTAATTTTATGTTGAATAATTATTAATATGACATCTACATTGATATGGACATGGGCTAACTCCGCTAACTCATAACATTCTTGTAGGCTTATTGTTATTGTTTTTGTGATAAGTTGGATAAAGAAACACAGAATTGTAATGAGTAAAGACATGTATATATGCAGAAAATTTAACTTCAGTATATAATAACTAACAAATTATTGAAATGAATCCAACTAACATTTTATACATTTTAAATAATCACATAACTTATAACAAACATAATGACATATGAAATACTAATGAGATTTATGTAATTGAGATTTTCCACTGACAATAGTTTGTAGTTGTGGACTAATTTTACTTGTACCAATTATTAAAAGAGATTTAAGATGCTCATCAGTTAATTTCGATCTGTAAACATTTTTGTGTACTTCATTTTGGAGAAGGTTTTCTCACACAAATAAGTAGTACCAAAAACAGAAAACAGACCACGAGAAATTTATCAAATTATCAAATTGTGTCAGTGGAAGACTCTTATAAAATTCCATCAAAGATGAGTTTTGATATTTGTTCTTAATTATATCACTGCATTGTAGATCAATCATTTCCATTTGAAGTTCCGGGGCTAGGGTTTCAATGTCAGTATCAAAAGGATTCTGAAAAATCTTAATTTGATTCGCAATGGCATCAAAGTCCGAGAAACGAGTATCAAAATTTATCTTCAAAGCACTCAAAGTTTCGATTGCAAAATCGATAGGAAACTCAGTCTCCGTAGTGTGGCTGAATATTTCACATGTTTTAAAATGTGAAAAACATTTACTTTGTAGTTGTGATTGAAACAGTCTCAATTTCTTCCGGAATGATTTGATATTAGTGTATAAATCAGGAAGATGCTGGTTTTCTCCTTGCAATCCCAAATTCAGTTCGTTCACATGTTTTGTCAAATCAACATAGAATGCTAACTTCCACAGCCATGCGTTGTTTTGTAATTCAGTAAGAGGGCGATGCTTTTTATTCAAAAAAATTTCGATCACTGCTCAAAGTTCAAAAAAGCGCTGAAGGACTTTACCACAACTAAGCCAGCGTACGGCAGTATGATAGGGTAAGTCAGTTTCTCCAATCTCTTCAATAAATTTTCGGAATTGTCGGTGATTCAGCCCAAAAGATCTGATAAAATTAACAGTTGATATGACTGGTTTCAGAACGCCAGACATATCCAAACATTTTCCGCACAAAGACTGTTGATGAATGATACAATGTAAGACTAATGGTTTTGAACCACCGTCATTTTCTACAGCCTTTGACACAAGAGCGACCACTCATTTATCTTTCCCACTCATGTTTTTGCCTCCATCAGTTGTAATATATTTCAAGTTTTTCCATCGAAGGTTCTTTTAATTAATGGCCATTTTAACTCCTTTAAAAATATCTGTACCAGTAGTTGTGCCATGAATACTATACATATCAAGAAGTTCTTCGTGCACTTCATAGCTTTTATCTACTCCTCGAATATAAATCAACACCTGAGCAGTATCTGACACATCCGTTGACTCATCCAAGGCCAAAGAAAACCACTCAAAATGTCCATTTTTGTCGAACAGTTGAGAGGATATATTTTCAGCGATGTTTTCTACCCTTCGAGCCACAGTGTTTGCTGACATACTGACAGTTTTTAATAAATTTACCTTTTCAGGGCACATTTCTTCGGCTACTGCAATTATGCATTCTTTGATCATTTCTCCATCGGTGAATGGTTTTCCACGTTTTGCAATTTCAAGAGCCACACGAAAGCTGGCACGAGTTGCAGCCTCTTGTTCAGTTTTGAGTTTTGCAAATGAAGATTGCTGCGATTTCAATCCGCGCTGCATAGCTTATTTAACAACAGTGTCATAGGAACTGACTTGTGGTTGCGCCACTAGCTTTCTTATATATTCCAATTACTGCCATCTAGAAGTGAGTGGAAGGCACCAGAACTTTCTCGAACGAGATTATTCTGTACGTGCTATTAGCGCCATCTGTTAGCGATAGAAGGTACTACCTATTTCCGCTTGTGTCCACCAGATGTCGTGTCACGTTACTCCTCATGGCTCGTACTCTACGACTAATCTAGAAATTACAGATGACAGGAAAATTAATAATATGCAGTGTTGCCGTTTTGCGGACTTTAGTCCGATTTGCAGCCTTTTTTAAACGTTGTGTACTTTTTCGGACTTTTTTTTTCATCAGTCGACTAGTTCACTTCTTACCACCGGCAACAATGATAATATGGTTTTGGCCCTCGGAACTTACTGGAGTAATCAGTATGGCTCTAAGGCTGGAAAGTTTGGAGACCCCTGGTATAGCCCACCGACAAAAAAGCAATACAAATTACTTTTAAGAGTTAAAATGATAAATTTTAACTTTTTACAATATTAAAACGTCAAATTTATTAAAACAATTTTATTGTTTTCATAGCTTTCTTGATACTATAATATTTTTTTTCAATTATTTATATTTTTAAGCCAAAATTTCTCAAAAATGGTTTATCCAAATATCATCAATATATATATTTGAAATCAGAAAAAAAAAGATCTTTTATTGCAGCTCATAATATACAGGGTGTTTCATTAAAAAAAATGAAGTTGCCTATATTTTTCCATTTTTTATTGGGATATTTTTAACTGATGATTTCAAAAGATAATATGGACAAAAACCTACAATTTTTATATAAAACATTTTTTTCTGTCTTTAGAAATAAAGGCCCCTGAAGCCACGTAAATATAATCAAAGACCCTGTACATTATTTTATTCTTTTTTTACGTAATCGCTCTTATCGAAGTGGTATTTTAGGACTAGATGGGTCCAAACAGTGTAAAATAGTGTAAAATATTACTGAATAGCGAACAGATCTCATGTGTTGTGTGTACAGTCTCCCAAAAACAATATTTTCAAGCACTGAGAACCTCGAACTCTTTAAAGCGTATTTGATCTTTTTTAGAACAGCGCTAAATTTGGGGTCCATTTAAAATACTGCATCACGAATTAAACTAAAATATCAAAAAATATAATGATACTGGTACTAGTCAAGGGAATCCCGGCCCGTTCAACAATCAATTTTTGTTAAAGAGAGATGGGTGAGTTCGGCGCGGATGGCATGCAAAAAACGAAGATAAAAGATGTTTGTCCCAATTTCGATTTGAGTTGTGAACGGACCGGGCTTTACTTACTATAAGGCGATAGTTTTGTCTATGACTGTCGCGAGTGAACCACCTTAAGGGAGGAGATTCCTGTAAACGCTTAAATTTTGCTTGATTTTTCATGTTTTTTTTTTAATGAAGGAGTCATTATATATTTTTTGAAAATTGGCATGTCAACATGAAAATAATATAATTTTATTTTATTTTTTTAAATTATTTAAAATGGCGGATGTACACTAAATCTTCCAGGAAAGTCGCAGCGAGACTTCTCGATTGGCGAGCATTGTAGCAACGGATGTAGCGATTTAAAAACAAAAACAAACAATTCTGTGTTTTTGTTAATGTTATAATTTCTAGATCAGTGGTTCCCAAACTTTTTTCTATGGCGCACACAGGCGAAAATCGGGGAAAAGCCGGCCATAAATAGTAGTAGTGCTGATATGAATCACAAACATGTTTAATCGTAAGAAAATGTTAAAACTAAGATAACACGTTCATTTAAACATTTTTTAAAGCCCCCCCCCCTCCCCTTGGGTTTATTTATTGCATTACATAAGCGCTGTGTAAGTACCTATTTCCTTAAAAAAATAAAACTCTATGAAAAATGTTACTATTATTATTAGACTGTTATTATTTTAACAATTTAAGCAGTTAAGAGTTTAAAATTCATGATAAGAGCGTTTATTTCGGCTCGAATTGAAGTTGGATTGATGCACTTAACACAGAGAGAGAGAGAGAGGTAAGCGATTTTAACAGAATTGTAGGATTGAGATAGTTAATCGTGCATTTTTTCCAAATTGACTTGCCTTTAAGTCATATTTCTCGATGAATTTATATAAGACTTTTGAAGACTCTTCTGACAAGCGTTCAACTCGCATGGTAGAGGTTACTTTTTCTGCCAAATAACGACACTGCTCCATTCTTTCCTTGGACTGACAAATTCTTAACCAATTGACAAGCTGGCTTCTTTTAAACAAAGCAGATTTTGTTGCAGACCCTGAAAAAATAAGTTGTAATTTTGTTAATTATTTTATTACTAGCAATAGCCTATGTTCATCGGGGATAATGTAGGATTCTAATGGTAAAAGAATTTTTTAAATCAATCCAGTAATTTCGGAGCCTATTCAATTCAAACAAACAATCAAATCTTTCCTCTTTATAATATTTGTACAGATTATACTTTGCAATCAATACATACTTCAAATTACATTAGAAAAATCTTCCAAAATTGAGACCGTAACTTGAAGAATTGAATGTTAATTCTAAAAAACTACATTATCAATAGCTGTTTGGATTATAATTTATATTTTGAAACTACATGAATGATTGTTAAAACTGTTTCTTTAATTCTTAGTTCAATGTAATTAAAACAATATATTTTAATAAGAGTTAGCCATTTAAAATTGGTCGCCATATTGAATTTTAAACCCATATGGCAATTTTTTTATTTCTCTATTTAATTTTCTATAAAATAATGTTTTATTTTATAAAAATTGATTTATTCTTTAAGTTAGTAGGAGAAAATTATTTGTTGCGTTTGGGACCTACATTTTATACGAATTTGGACCCAGACCATAAATCTTTAAAAATATTTTCTCGTCAAGATCGCAAATTATCGCAGCAACTTAAGATTGGATCTTACAAAGGACTTATTAAACAATAATTTAAAGCTAATTTAAATGGGGGAAATTACGGAAATCATACTTTTACTTTAGCAAAAGTGAAAAATTGAAATTAAAAAAATTAATTGATAACTTTTAGAACACCAGTATAAAAAAACGTAAAGAAATATTTTAAATAAATATTATTTTTAATATTCTACTTACCACCAGCAATAGGCTCCATAGTTACTTTACAAAATTTTCACCCACACTTTGCCGAAAAACTGAATATAAATTACTAATTTTCACAGGCGCTTTTGAATCACCATGAAATAGTCTCCACGAACATCAGCTTTCAACTAAAATATTTCTGCAAGTGAGAAGACTAAAAATAAAAGGGTGATTGTTTATTATACCCATTTAACTAGATAATGAAATTATACTCAGAATAGGCCTTAATTGCGAAGTTGGTATTTCTGATTTATGGCCGGGTTTTCCCCAAATTTCGCTTGTGTGTGGCGTCTCTTTTTTGAAATTAAGAAATGATCGCGCTCCCCACTTCCCCCGACTATACAGAAACATTTCCTTTACTAAAAAAAGAGGCATTTATTTACAAACATAACATTTGAACACTAATCTAATCTAATGCGAAGTCTGGTGCTGCATATCCTTAACAAGGTCGGAAATTCTTGGTTTTATCTTGGAAAGTGTGCAACGTAGGTCACTAGCAACGACAAGCGGGCTCCGTTTTTTTTTAAAATAAAAAATCGTTTTTTACATAAGTAGGTTGTCGAGAATGGTATGTAAAATTTCAAAGCCATTTCCGCGATTAAAGGATAGATGGAAAGATATTTTATCCAAAATGTAGTAATCACCAAATTTTCAAAGTTATTTTTTGCCACTGAGTCGTGTCTCCAGTCGATTGCTTGTTCGTGCATTTCTTCTGGAAGGATGGTTGTATCAAAATTAAAAGCATTTTGAGCAAATTTATGTTCATCATTGTCCTGTAATTAGTTAAATATTGTTGGAATTCATCGAAGATACTTTCTAGATAAGATATAAAATACGTTTTAATCTCTTTTTTCTCGTTTTTAGCAGTGTCGTCACTATTTTCCATGGACGAAGCCAATTTCGAAAATGAGAAAAAATTTGGTGTTTGAGCTTGTAGACGGAGCTTTCCATACATAAATCTTCTTTTTTATTAAACTGATTTTTTATTATTTTAAGGATAAAAATTTGTATTAATTTTTCTGAGCTCTCGCACCCCCTTTACTGTTGCCATCACTGTTCTAGATTAACCTAAAAAAAAAATTAAAAAAAAAATATATAAATTCGCGGCATAAAATACTTTTGGGCCAAATTTTTCTATTGTTTTTGCTTCGATAAAATTATTTTTTCACAAAATTTTCGGAAATTTGTATGTTCATATAAAAAATAATATTATTAAAAAGATGTGTGCAAAATTAGAGAGATCGATCAATAACTTTTCGAGCTATCGTCTACGCCAATTTGAAAAATATGGTTTTGTAAAAAACCCGTTTAAAGTTTACATTTACATCACGGTTGCCCCTTTTTAATATAAGAAATACTTAAAATTATGTTCTATTTGGTGACGTATTTTTAAAGGATTATACCAACATTTTATAAAAATATTTATTTTTCAAAATTTTACAGGTATTTCCCCCTTAATATAAATAAAGCGTCATTATTATTGTACTTCGTTGGACCGGGCTTATTTAAAATTTTTGCAATCTAAGTATCATCAGAGACTGCTTTTAACCAGAAATTTAATACTATCAAAATTGCCATATTTAAAATAATAATTTGTACATAATGTGATAGGGTTCATTGTCAAGTCGGTTTATGCATTGAAACCGATAAAATATGTTTATGTATATCTATAAAAAAACAATATTTATACTTGTTTATTAATTATGCTATAAAATTAGACGGTTATCTTGCGAAAAAAACCAATTACGGTCTAGTCTGTAGTAAAAAGTTATTTAGGTCAATTTTACACTATAAACAAACGTGATTAATGTGTTAGAGAGAGGCGCCATTTTATTGCTAAGCGTAAAATAAAATAAGTCTAATATGGAGATAAAATTGCACAGGGTCATATTTGTGGCTTTCCTTATATGTATTTGAAAACAAACATGTAAATTAGCTGTCTTATTTATTTTTCTTCATGGATTCTTAAACACTTGGAAATATGATTTAAATTACAACAAAAAAAAAACAACAAAATTAACATGCTCATTCAATGGTATACTTTTTTTTTCCTGGGACCGTTTTAATTTGCTGTGCAGCCTCCTGGGGTTTTTGTTCCTTTTACAAGTCTGTATAACCCCGAGACTATACTTCAAGTCCAAAATTTCTGTCAATGACGCATCGCTCGCCTTTAGAGTGCCCCGGGTTGTGTGGGGTCAGGGGAATCAATTCCAGTGGCGTGTGCATTTCAGAAAATAAATGATAAAATTTCGTCAAAACATGAAAATATTTTTTACAAGCAAAAGTTATTTTCTCATATTTTCATCAACCCATTAAATTAGTAACAAGCCTATATTATTTTGGTATTATTCGGATTAATGAAAAATGTAATTTTTTTGCTTAACTTTGCACACCTCCTATTTTGAGGTCATAGAACACAAATGTGAGTTTTTTTTGCGATTTCTCAACGTTTTTCGAAAAAAAAATTACTTTAATTTTACCTTTTCCGATTTTATTTTGCTACATGAAAAAAATAATAAAATTTCAGTCTTAACATAAATTAAAAAAGATGTAAAAACAGAACGATAGACAATCCAAGTTACACCGACTTGCCAATTTACCACCGACCTTGCAAATTCAATATTAAATACGATATTTACACGCATTGCTTCATTGAAAATATCCACTATATAAGGAACACAAAAGTCCTGAGATCATCAGCTTGTAGAATCCAATAACTATTTTGGGTCTTTCAAGTTCCAGATTTAGGATTTCCATATCGAGGATATTTTTGATCAAACATTGGGGGCCGAGCGAAGCAAGGTTCGCATACCTTATAAAAATGTCATAAAAAAAACTATTACAACCTGGAAACAGGTCAACATTTTTAGAATTTCAAGTTGAATTCGGACGTAAACGTTTTACCTACTTTTTATTAAAAAATAAGGTTTTTTACGTACTTTTTGAGTGATTTTTTTAAATATTAAAATAGTATGAGTTTTTTAAATATGTTTTCGTGCAAATGATTGAATTTAAAGGAGTATGTCGTGAAATGAAATTAAACAATTCAATCAATATTCTTTTGAATTACTATAAGAGGCGACCAAAAAAAAACAGCTTCTGATTCATGTTTAACAATCGGAAAGTAGAGAGTGTGCAAAAAATAGCGAAAAAATCGCATTTTCCAGTATCCGAATAATTACTAACATTGTTTATTTGTCTTTTAAAACTCTGAATACCGTACGCGAAAAAACTTTTGTTAAAGTTGCACATATCTCTGCAGCATCCAAAGTGGTTAGTTCTGGATTTCGTTCCCGAATCCCATGGTAAACATTTTAAACGTTAACTGAGTTTTTTTTGTAGGCGGATAACTAGTTAAAGGTTAGTTAATATTTATAGTTTACTGAATTAAAAGCACTTAACAACACTAAATCTTTATATACAATTATATACACTAAATAAGATAAACTATAATAAAATTGGCACAAAACAATATTTATATACTACTATTACTAGACATTTATAATATTTAGAAAATACCCTGTATAGCAATTAAAATTTAAACTTACAAAATCTGTCCATAATCAATAATAACTAAATAAAATCATCGAACAGCACGAAAACCCTGTCGATACGTTTATTTTCAAGTTTCTTCAAGTTGTAAAGTAAGGAATGTGTGTTGCCACTTTTATTGTCCTTTCGATAACAATGATTTCAATACATATTGTCGTGCTATTTTAAGTGCGATTGCTGGCTGGTAACTTATTTTCGCGAATTATGACAACGTGGCGATGAAACTTTTGGCCGATTCACTGTTATTTGAGCGGAAAAGTATATCATAGGCTTAAAAATCATTTACTAGTGTTAGATCTTTATTCAGCCGCTTCGTCGGTTGGGTGGCCGGTATTAAATGAGTCACTGACAGAAATTTTGGACTTTAGGTATAGTTGGTTAATATATTCCTGTGGGTTCAGTACCTCTAAAAAATTATTTATTTACGTATTCATCATTCATTATTTCTCAAAATCTTATTGTAGGTTATGTTTATGGAGTGTAAATAAAATTCTTCGCAAAGCCCATTTTGTATTTCGTGTAATTTCAGTTTTCATCTGCAATTCAATAATAATACCGTTAAGTATACAAAGAGAAAGTACTAACTTGCTAGGTATTTAATTGCTAGAACAAACTACCATTCTAATCCAAAAGTTAGGTTATACCTTAAAGTGTTCATAAGTTATCTAAAGCCGATATTTTGTTGTATATAAATCGGTAGATATTTAAAGCAGGATATTTGTATACTTACATTAAAGTGATCTTAACACATAAAAACATTTGAATGCGATACAAGCCTGTTTGGATCTCTTCGAGCTATTTTTACCACTTTTTTCGCCTTTTAGGATTTGGTGGGATAGATATAAACAGTTTTTGTAGTGTTTTTAGAGAAGTATTGGTACATCGTGGCACTACACACCGTTTATATACCATTTTAGCCAATAAATTGAGAAATTATTAACAAAATTCACTGTAGTTGCACTCGTTGTTAACTTGTTTACTTGTATATGACGTCACGCGAAACATATGTCGACGCCATTACAGAGACAGCGTTTTTAGCGCCAATTTTATAATTTAAACTTTAACATTGAGTTTTATTGCAGCATATTTCCCAGAAATATAAAATGTATTGTGTTTGTTAGGTACCAAAGAATAATTTAAAACGATTTTTTAAAATCAGTCAAATAGCCTATTGTGAGTTACTCATTTCACTGTAAACGCCCGCTCTAGTTTCCTGCTCGGTTGTAGATCCATTTGTAAACCAAATGATATCTCCAAAAGTGCTGGGGAGATCGGGTTGCTGCCATTCACGTCGATCTGGAGTTTTTACCGCGAAGTTTTTGTTAAATAAGTATTGGGAAATCATCTGGTCTATTCTCACGTCCACGATATTGTCAGCAACCTGAATTTTTATGTCGTTATGTCCCAAACTAGTTTTTGTTAAAGTCGCAAGTAGCCCATTCTTGCATCTCCTATTACATGGTATACCTTAATTTATTGGCTCGTTTTTGAAAGCGTCTTATTTTTTTAATAGGTTTTAATAAAGTGATTTTGTATTCATTTCTAGTAGTAACAGAATTCATACAATACATTTGTGACTTTGACAGAATATTTTATGTTTTAAATCTTCATTTAATCTTTATATCAAGAAGTGTATGATATTTTTGTAATAAAAGTATAATTATAAAGGATTAAATTGTACATAATTTTTAATTCATTTTTATTGCTCTTCAGGTTATGTTTATAAAATTAAATCTAGGCAAATAAACCTTTTTGCGATGTAGCATTATTTTTTAAAATCTGATAATGTGTGTTTTTTGGAACGGTAATTGATTAAGCATACTAGAAATTTCCAAATATTTCCAAAGAAAATCGAAACTTTTGTTCTAGGTTCTTAAGATTTTTTTATACTTTATAAATATTTATAATTATGTAAAAAAAATTGTCTTTGTCCTATATTATCTGTATTTTTCTTGCATGTAACACTAAAATTGCATTTTTGGGTTTACGGCACTTTTTTCCGATATAACGATATAAATACTGTAAGTAGATAAACATTGTTTATAAAGGTATATTTTTTAACAGATTAAAACACAACAAACAAATTAACAATAAACCAGTGCAAATAAAAAATCTAGGTCCTTGGCCGCACTGAATAGAATAAAGCGCAAAAGGAAAAATTTAAATTTTTAATTCGATTTCCTGTCCATTGTAAACTAGGACCTACATTCCTAAGTGACTGATTTATGTTTTTATGTTTGTACTGGTTGATTATGCAATAAAATACAATAAGAAAAACAATTTCTTTAGCACCGTCTATACTTATTATTTTTCGGTATAGTACATTCCTTTATAATTCCTTGATTTCTCGACCGCAATAAAATTTAAATGGCAATCCTCAGTGGAAAACCCAGCCATAAATAAGTTGCCCGACAAATATCTATTGTGTAGGTACCGCACCTTTTGAAAGGGTACAGGTCCTTATTACCTACTAATATTAATAGTTTAGGTTAGCTATTTTGGATGACCAATAACACACACGAAAATACCTTGACAAACTCAAAACGACTGATGAACTAAGATGAAGAGACTCTGCTTTATATTGAACACCTGCAATTTGCCTTTAACCTACATAATATACCAAAAAGTAGGTACAATAGTAAATAAAAGAAAATTTAAGTCCGGACCTACATGCGGGTACCCAAAGTTTATTGAGTTTTACAACTAACAGTAGCAGGTAAAACGTGAAATCAACGAATTGTGGTGGAATGTACTATACCTAATATTTACCAACAAACTAATTGTACGATCTTTTGAAAAGTCGCATATAGGACATATAGGACATAAAAAATTAATATCTGTACAGAAGCTTATTTTTTCCCTGTTTTTTTGTATACAGGGTTATCCAAATTAAGTGTCCACCATTGGTAACTTTGTTATTAGTGAAAATACAAAGTTTTTTAAATTAGCAAACTAGTAGCATTTTTAACGCTGGTAAACATGAGAAATAAAAAAAAACAATTGAGAATCGTTATTTTTTCAGTAAAATAACATTTTTTTAATGGAAACCCCTGTTTATTATATTGTTTTGTGTTAAAACATCAAATTTTAAACAAAAAAGTTTATAATGACTTTTCTCCTATTGTTGAAGTTATGACCCTCAACCTGAAACAATTAAATTGTATCGACAAACTTTATTTTCAACATCAACTCATAATCTTACAAAATAAAATAACAATTTTTTTTTAAGAAGATGCTCGAAAACACCACCTTGTTCTTCAAAACATTTTTGGGCACGTTTTTCAACTGCTCGAACTGTCTTAAGTCCTACCATCTATCTGGGTTATCTTTTCCCTAACTGCAGTCTTTAAAGCGTCGACGTTATCGTACCTTCGCTTGTAAATTTGGTTCTTTAAGTAACCCCACAAGAAGTAATCAAGTGGGGTTAGATCTGGTGATCTGGGAGGCCACTGGATTGGGCCATTTGTTCCTATCCATTGATCATTAAAAGTAGTACTTAGAAAATGATAAGTACCTCTGGAGTTGTGGGCAGGTGCGCCATCTTGCTGAAAATGCAGATGATGTCTACTTATAAGATCCAATTCGTCTAAGAAATTATTCAGAATTCCTGTCATAAATTCCACATATCTTTCACCAGTTAGGGTGCCCTCATAAAAGAACGGACCAACAATTTTTTAACCAATTATACCGCACCAAACGTTGAAACTGAAACGGACTTGTGGACCTCTTGGATGTTCTAACAAAAGACTTTCTCCTGACCAATAATGGTGGTTTTTTCTATTAAACATTCCAGAATTTGAGAAATTTGATTTATCTGTCCATAAAATGTAGCGAAAGTTATTTATATTTTGGCGACAGAAGTAAAGATACCAATGGCAAAAAACAAGTCTTCTCTCTGGATCCCTTACCAAGCGTTTGAACTGGTCGGTACTTATACGGAATAAATTTGTACTTTTTTAAAATCCTTTGAACAGTACCATAACTGAAATTAGAGTCCTTGAGAATATCTGGTATTGAATTCTCACGATAAGCTTCGAAATATCCAATAACTGCAATTTCCGTGGCCTCGCTTATTGTGAATTCTTGCCCTTGTTTTAGCAAAAACATTTTCGTTGCCCCCAAATTTTCGATAAAGTCTCAGAAAATATCGTTCATACGGTTGAATTGGAGCGGGATATAATTCACTGTAGTATTCTCTTGCTCTCAAGGAGGATTTTCTGCACACTAAATAGCATTCTAACATATCACACTTTTCTTCATGAGAGAACATTTTTCTTTAAATTAATGACTGACACAATAAAGCTTATAAACAAGTATTTGACAAACACACTATTGTTTGACATTATTTGATTTTATCATCTTTCTTTCTTAACATGTTTGGGGTTATTATTATTATTAAATCTAGGCTTCTGCTGTAATAGTTTTTTTAAATTTGGATTTAGTTTTTAATATTTCCTGGAGTGAAAGTCACCCTAAAATCGGGTATGTTTAGATTGTATTTTCTCTTAACTCGACTCATATTTCAAAAATCCGTTACAGCAGAGGCATAGATTATTTCCTTACCTTTAAAATGGTGTATAATTTATGTCATTTAAGTGAAAAATAGTTACCGAAAAACGTTATCTCCTGTAGGCTTGCAATCGGAAACAACATCGCATCGATACACCGAATTTGGAAGAACCTAAATAAAATATCATATTTTTAATGCGGCTATACGAAAGTTGTGGTAGTGGGAGTTTGTTAGTCTCCGCCCACCGTCTCCGCCTGACCCCTAAGGTGTAGCGTAAATGCACTCTTAAAGTTGAAAATTCCGGAAAATATAGGTAATTCAAATTCGTCCCTTACCATTAGAATTTCAGAACGGTGGGGGATACAAACATGGTTAAATTGGAGCAAAGTTGTGCATTTATACGACTAATATGCCGTTTAAGAAGTTTTAAAATTCCTGGTACTTCCGGAGATATCCAAGAAAAATGAAATTTAGAAATATCGTTTTAATTTTTTCCTTTTTTTACTAGCGTTTTAACTGTTATAGTTCGATTTTAGTTTAGTAAACGTATTATGGAACTTCAAATTTTATTCTATAACCTATTTTCAAATTCGACTCTCACCATTGGGATCTCGGAAACTATAGGAGATACGAAGATGGTTAAATTGGGGCAAAGTTGGGCATTTATGTGACCAACAATATACCGTTTAGAAAGTTTGAAAATTCCGAGTAATTCCGGAGATATCCGGAAAAAAACGAAATTTTGGAAAATCGTTTAATTTTTTTCCTGGGTTTCTTTTTCAACGAATTCCAAAATAAATAATACATTTGCATTGTCACTTTTTCCGCTCTATCGAATGGTGTTCATAGTTTTGCAACTCGACGTTTCGTTTTTCCGTAACCATCATCAACTTTTTTTTCTTATGGACGCCATATGGGAATTCCACAAATTTAAATGGCCCTTTTTATCACATTTTCAACGATGTATCATAAGTTACCCTTGTTGCCCGGAAAATCCGAAAAATTAACTAGAATATTTTTATAACGTGACGGTGACGTGTAAATGACATTCTGTGTTTACTGTCAGTTGTGGTGTCGTTAAAAATGGAAGTCAACAATGAAGAAAAACGAGATATGGTAAAACTTTATTACAAGAATGATAGGAACAGTGTGAAAACATCGGAAGTGTATCTTAACTCGTATCCCGAGAGACGACAACCTCATCGAACTTTATTCAAATTATTAGATAGAAACCTCGCTGAGTATGGTTCGTTTGAAAAGCCCAGACAAAAATATGGGGACAGAATGGATGAGGAAAGTAAAGAAAACATCGTAAATGAGGTATAATTAATGTCAACATTCGTTTTAGGACGCAAAGTACCTAATCGATTATCTATTCGGAAAAAATGTTGACGAACGCGGCAATTTTCAAATTTTGAACATTTGTTATAATTTTTTAGTTCTAGTTTTTAGTAATTTTCTGTTATTTAAACCATTCGGTTGTCATTTTGTTGTCTAGAGGCTTTCAAACGAACCATACTCAGCGAAGTTTCTATCCAATAATTTGAATAAAGTTCGATGAGGTTGTCGTCTCTCGGAATACGAGTTAAGATACACTTCCGATGTTTTCATACTGTTCCTTGTAATAAAGTTTTACCATATCTCGTTTTTTTTCATTGGTGAATGTCATTTACACGTCACCGATTTGAGAAATCAAAGCCAACTACGTTATAAAAATATTCTAGTTAATTTTTCGGATTTTCCGGGCAACAAGGGTAACTTATGATACATCGTTGAAAATGTGATAAAAAGGGCCAGTTAAATTTGTGGAATTCCCATATGGCGTCCATAAGAAAAAAAAAGTTGATGATGGTTACGGAAAAGCGAAACGTCGAGTTGCAAAAATATGAACACCATTCGATAGAGCGGAAAAAGTGACAATGCAAATGTTTTATTTATTTTGGAATTCGTTGAAAAAGAAACCCAGGAAAAAAATAAAACGATTTTCCAAAATTTCGTTTTTTTCCGGATATCTCCGGAATTACTTGGAATTTTCAAACTTTCTAAACGGTATATTGTTGGTCACATAAATGCCCAACTTTGCCCCAATTTAACCATCTTTGTATCTCCTATAGTTTCCGAGATCCCAATGGTGAGAGTCGAATTTGAAACACCCGGTATATCTTTGATTTCCATATAAATATGGCGAAAAGTATGAAAAACGGCTCTAAACATTGCGCTGAACGCGCAATCTCGCTCTTGAAGCAGAGTAGTGGGGGAGTTATAGCAAGCCACAAGAAATGTTGCTTGCTTAATAGACCAGGGCTGAAGCCTTTAAAAATGGTAAAAAGTAAAAAAAAAAACAGTAGAGATGAAAACCATTGGAAAAGGAAGAGAATGTAACAAAAATGAAAGGAAAAATAATTTACGGGCGATGTGAGGTCGGAAAGTGGAAGGGGGTGAATTTTTAAGGGTTTATCTGGATTTCCGTCAAAACTACAAGTCCTATAAAAGGACATAAAAAGGTAAGTTTCACCAAAATTCGTGAAAAAAAATTTTTTGTAAAAGATACAAATAAAAAACCAAAAACTTGGTTATTTGAATTTTTCACATAAATTTTGAGGTTATGTGAAAAAAGTGTAAGTACAAAAGTTGTAGATCTTTTTGTTACCTACAACTTTGCCATTTACTTTTTTTCCATAGGACTTTTAATTTTGCCGAAAATCGAGATAAATCGCTTTTACCCTCAAAAACTTACCCTTTCCACTTCCCGACCTTAGATCGCCCGTAAATTATTTTTCCTTTCATTTAAGTTATATTATCTTCCTTTTTCAATTAACATCTCTCTTCTTGGTATGTTTTGTTCTAGTCCTTATTAAAATGAGTATTTGTAGCAAAACGTTTATTTTTGACACTTCTTTATACCCGTTTCAGATGTCGACGGCCCGATGAACCTCCAGATAGCCCTTATAACCTGTCAAGCTCAGAATGGGAGAAGTGGTACCCTTTCGACGTTGTGCATTCCAAATTTTCGTCTTGTGAAATACGCTCGGGCAACGCTACCACTCGCTGTGAGGAATTCATTTACAGTCATGATGATTATGGATTTACTACTGTTATAGAAGTAAGAAATAAAATAATATATATACAGGCAATTAAAATACGTACAGGGTTATCCAACAAAGACTGAATAGGGCCATATTTGTAGCTTTTCTTGTATTAAAAAAATGTCCCAAATAGCAATTATACCCAAAAGTAGTAATTATTCATCATATCGGCAACACTGTAGCATGCAAACTTCCGTAAGATAATCTTCTTGACAAAACGGTGTCCCTAAATACTTTAATACAGTTCAATTGATTACATTGTTGCAAATTGACCGAAAACTTACTCTAAATGCTACTTGAGTGTAAAATAGCCACCTGTTATATTTTTTCCCGTAGAATTCCGAAAAACACTTAAGAAAAAGATTTATTTTTTTATATTGGGACACCGTATCCATTGGTCTATTTTTAAAAACGTTTTTTTTTCGATATGTTTTAAGGAAAATAATTTCGTATTCGTTTTAGGTAACAACAGAATTAATTTAATGCATTTGATACATAGGAAATAAAAAAGGTAACAATAAATACCTGACATGCCAAAAGTCATAAAGGCAGTAATTTGTCAAAGTCTAGCGTTTAATACTTTATGGAAAAAGTAGAACATATTATTAAATTCATGTGGTTGTTACTAAAAATGAATACGAAATAATTTTTACTAAAACATATCGAAAAATGTACGTTGCTTTCCAAATAGGTCTTATTAACCAGGTGTCCTTTTAAGAGAATGTCAATTTTATTACAATTCAAATCATTTTCTTAATTACTTGTTTATATTATGCGGAAAAAATGTACTTATAACATATTTATATAGTAGATGGCTATTTCATTTTTTTTTTTAATATAAGAAAATCCATTCTGTTCTGTCTTCATTGGATGCCCTTGTATATTAGCTTATTTCTTGAAGATATTGCTGCTCTCTTTAATATTATTTTGTTAATTAAGTTTGCCTAATTTTTCCATTAATAATAAAGGAAACATTTTTAATGCATTAAAAATAATCACCCAAAATTGTCGATTATATTATAATCGAATTTAGACGTTATACTAATTATAACCAGGTAGAAATTGGTATTTAGCACTGCGTTTAGGCGGGTACGGTTGACTTTAATTATGCTGCTTTTATTCATATAATTTATGTCAAAGTTATCACCAAATCTTGGCATTTAAATCCAATTATATCTCTGGTTAATACTGTAGAATGTTCGGTATTTTGGCTAAATTCAATGTATCTAAGCATATTTTAAGTAATATAACATATTTTGATTAATTTATTGTTAAAACTAATCACTGTCCTTTTAAAACGAGCGATATCTGGTTCATACTTTTGGACAGTGCTGCCGGGTAGATTGGAACGAAAATCTCTACCAGCCGTCCTAAAAGTCGCTACAACGAACATTCTTTAGTTACATAAAAAAAAACGGCCACCAAAACCAAATAAACTTTATTTTAGAGATTAAAAAAAAAAACATAACAATGTACATAAAAACATATACACGTAAAAAAACTAAAAAGTAAAAAAACATCATATTAAAATAAAAACCAACAGGTCCAAGTGTTATCTTTTAAACTACACATTTTTTTTTTTTTTAATTTATGCGCTACTTTACGGATGCAGTGTATAGTAAACATAATAGGAAACAATTTATTGACCTATTTTTGAAGTATTCTATTGGGACACTTCGAGCACATACTACTGGAGGTACCATTGGTGCTTGGCCGGGCAAACAGGCGTGCGACAGAGAAAAACTACAGAGATATACCCTTTCTCTCTCGCTCCGTATAGTCTCAAAGTTATTTTATGAAATAAAAACGAAAGCAAAATGTTATAATTTAAATATAAATATGAATACGATATTTGTAATTAGTAAATCGTTAAAAAATAAAAATAGAATATCCTAATCTTACTCGGAAGAAGTCTCTACAAGTAGGTTTGTTTTTGTAAATCACCGCTACGTCTCAGCCTAGTTAAAAATGCCCTATTTTCGCTAAAAATGACAACACTGTTATATTCGGTGTCTTCCTTCTTCGTAACTTCATTAAAAAATGACTTCACTAACACATCACTTTTGTAAAAACTATTATCTTCTTACAACTTGAAAAGCAAAAAGACCCTTAGGAACACCATATTCAGAATTTGGTGGTTCTTATTTAGATGCATACCATAAGGCCCCTGCAAACGGGGGTCCACCTACTGTCTACGGGTGATGGGGTACTGGACGCTCCAACGGCCAGTGCCCATTGGCTGCCACTAAAGACAAAGTAGTTTGAGATTATTGGCCGCTCAGAGGACATTAGCGTGGTCACGTGACCTAGTGGCGGCCATTATTGTCTGTGTCAAAAATGTTCTGGCCGCCAGTACAACAGTGGACGCTATGGGAAGCTGTTGTCGATTCGCGATTGCAGCGATAAGTTCTGGTAAAGGTGAGCAGAAAAAAACACATCTGACATGAAACTTGAAATTGTGTTTGCTGGTACTCGAAAAAAAACTGCAAGAGATTGATAGGAATCACCGCTTGCTAAAAATTTTAAAGCAATCTTAAGCGTTATACGGGGGGAATTGCGTTTCTCATTACCGTATCAGCTTTTGAAATTTAACCTTCAACTAATGATACGAGTTCATTCACTTGGTCCTCACTTATCCTAAGAATTTTTCTATATTCTTGAGGATCATCATCAGCAGGTTCTCTTAAAATCGTTGATGAAGCTTCTAGGTTACTGCGACGTCCCACCCAATCCTTGACCCAACAAGATCTATTACTTTTTAGTACCCCATGTAATTCTTCTAACCACAACTAACCACAACTGCCAAATATGCCAAATATTTTTTCATTTAAAAATGCTAGCGATATTAGGGCTTCTGGACTGACGTAATTCTTGAAATTTGATTAGTGTAGTTTCGCTGTAAAACCCTAAGATATGCGTGTCGTTTAACATGCATTAAACGAATATAATAAATTAATTTTGTGTTTTTTTTTCTAGTGGCATTTAACATGCGAAAAAGCCTACCTGATTGCTACCTGTAACTCCATGTTCATGATCGGAGTTATGCTTGGGTCTATTATATTCGGTGAAACATCAGACAGGTAAACAAAACCTAAATAAGTGTTTGATCTATGTTTTTTTTTCTATAGAAATAAATTTAAATAAACATTTAATGAGCTCTACCACTCTGTAAAAAAATTAGAAATTAGGGTTAAATGTATATTGAACTTACATTGTCTTTATTTGTTAATTGATACACAACGTTTCGGTTAGTGATGTATCTTCAACCGTTTTCCGTTAATGGAAAAATACAAACCTACCCACACTGGACAATATTTACAACATAATTCTAAACACTCTAACGGAACGAAACAAGGGGTCATACATACTTTATATCAGTCTTTCTCAAAGTGGGCGATAATGCCCCCTTGTGGGCGCTGGAGGCCTAGAGGGGGGCGGTATGGGACCCAGAAAAAATTGGGGGGCGCTGATATGATTTGGGGGGGGGGCGATGAGTGATTTGTAACTTCAGCTACTTCATATTTTAAAATTCACTGGAATTAAAATCCTACACTACACAACATCCATTTATTAGTTCATATTTTTATCCTATTTTATTTTATAAATATAAATTAAAAATATATTAAATATTTAATATTTTCAATGCGTTCAGAACGCTATTTATATGTTAAGATATTTAGTAATGTATCAAACAATGAAAGATATTCGTGTCTTCAAGTGTCGCAGGTGAGGTGCCCACCTCCGAAGACACGTGTTAAAAATATGTATATATTTTTGCGGTCAAGCAGAGCACTTGCCGAACGCGGGATTTTTTTATGTACCTAATCTGGAAAAATTAAAGAAAAAATAAAATTAAACTTAGAAGGTTTAATTATAATTCACGTTTGGCGCGAACAAATATTGCACGATTTATTTGTGCAATCCTGTATTTTAGTCCATCAACGTTCGTCGGTCCGTGTTTGCGGTATGCAGGTGCCCAAATAAACAGCCGCGGCTCGCGATCTTCCGGCGATTGACGTGACTAGAGGTGTGTCGTTCGCGAACGATTCGTTTGAAAAGGACGAATCAGTGCACTGATTCGAATAAATTAATTCCCTGATTCGAATCGTTTTTGACCCACTTGCTTGATCGCTCTGCAATGAATAACGATCCTAGTTTTGATTCGTTTCGTTCATAAGGTTACTAAGTCAGAATCGGACTCGAACTCGAAGATTCGGTAATTTGGTCTTTTATGACGGCAAATCGGTCGTTTTTGTGCTACGACCTGACAAGTGGCGAGCGGTCTGTTATATTTTGATTTTGTTCACATTACCAGAGGTGTATTAGGCAAACAATTTGGTAATTAAAAGAACCTTTTTTCTTTGTTTTAACTATTCTTTTGAACAAAGACTTAATTTGGAGGTACATTTAAAAGTTTTATTGATTACAGTTTTTGAAAGTTTTATTCCAAATATATTTTTTAATATAATAATTATACCAAAATGAAATAAATGCAAATAATTTCTTTATTTAAGATAACTATCAATTTTTTTGTGGAATTCAAAACCAAACGAGTCCGACCGGCATCATAATAAAGTGAATTCGTTGCGAACGAATCTTTTCAAGTGAATGAATCAAATAAATTGATTCAGTAAAAAGATTCGAACTTTCCACCTCTAGACGTGACGTTCCGCCGCATGCACGCATCGCACTCGCACGCCCTCCCGCCACTCCGCCCGCTTCCCGATACTCTTATGGCCAATTGCACCGCAGTGTTTAAACCATGTTTAACTTAAGCGTTGTTTCGACTGTGACAAACATGACATGATATTTTTCACATTCTCAACCCTGATTAAATTAATCCAGGTTTAATCACAGCGGTGCAAATGGCAATTAATATTGTAAAGTTGAATTATAATTGCTCAATGTTGATAATTTTGAATAAAACATACTCTTAATATTGTAAAGTTGCATTAATAGTGATCTCTCTGGTAAGAAAAGTGTTGTTTAGAATAAAGGTTTAATTAAATTCCGGGCGAGACTAATATGTTATTGAGGCTTTTAAGGTGAAAGAAACAAATGGGGGGCGCTACAAAATAACTGATTTTCAAAGTGGGCGTTACACAAAATAAGTTTGGGAACCTCTGCTTTATATTATAACCGCGCAGTGACCTTATATGACAGTAAGGAATCCCTGCAAGAGGAAATGAGTAATATAACTAGGGATCTTAAGCAGAACGGCTACAGTAAGAGACTGGTGAAAGAAACAATAAAAAAATATCAAAATAAGACAAAAAACTCCCACTTGAAAAAGACTTCACAGGACCAAATATTTATGACAATTCCGTACATTAAAGGAACTTCTAAAAAGATCCGCAATATCGGGAATAAGTATATTAAAACAGCGTTTAAATCCCAAGTCACTCTAAGAAGTATTCTTACTTAAACGACACCGAACAACAATATTTCAAATAACAACTTTATCTACCAATTTCTCTGTGAATATGGTGGAGTATACATCGGAAAAACAAAAAGACCGTTTAAAATTAGAGTTGAAGAACACAAAGAACATACGAAACAAGGTGAAACGTCGCAGTCAGGGATTGCCAAACACGCATGGTCAAAACAACACCGCATACAATGATATAAAAAAATTAGTTATAAAGAAACCCACTGGCAGAAATGAAAATTTAGAAAAGCTGTAATACTTGTAAACAAACAAAATGTATTTAGAAAACCTAGTATCGACATTCCGAATATCTGGCCGCCGTTGCTGAACCTTCAAAAATCGGTCAAGCTTTGGTAAACAACGGTTAGTATGTAAGTCGTAGCTTTTAAAAATAGTTTTTTAGTTATCACTTGAAAACGGTTTGAGATACATCAGTCATCGAAACGTTGTGTATCAATTAACAAACAAGGAGACAATGGAAGTCCAAGATTTTAGTGTTATTCAGTGTCCTTACGGTCATTAGAGTACATAAAATTATACACTGATTAAGGTTACAAAGGTAATTATTTATAAAAAAATATATGGTCATTTAAAAATAATTGAATTGTGCCATATTTGTGGCTTTCCCAGGAAAATTTGGAGGTTAAAAGAAGAACACAGCAAAGGGCTATTTGATCAAAAAATGCCCATCTCGCTTTGAAAAGAATTGTCATTAACACCAACTTAATATTTCCATTCAAGAATTCACAAAAAGCTATTAAAAACAAAAGATGCCTTTTTTGACGGTTTCCATGGGATTCTTGATATTTGATAATAACACAGGTCCACTTACTTGATAATAACACAGGTCCACCAAAAAAAAGTGGTGTGTGCTGGGTGTCGGACTAGGATTTTCTGGCGTAATTTTTTTTCGCTGAACACGAATCTAAATTCAAAATTGGGGGTCAAACGGCCAAAAATCGAGAAAACCCCAAAAACCGACACGATATATTTACCGGCAGAAAACTGCTGCCACGGAATGTTTGGACTACGGCTATATAAACTATAAGAGATACAAAGAATTTCATAAGGCAAAAAAGAGAGCTTCTTAAATTGTCTATAAAAAAGTTATATAAGCATTTTTGATAACATAAAGAATAAAGGGGATTTAAATGAAAATTACAAAAAAAATTCAGTCCAAAATAGGATTTTTTTATTAATGAGATTTTTCAGTTTTTTTTTTTAATAAATTTTATTTGTTTTAATCCCAAATCACTTGAAATTTGCAGAAAAAAATCCAAAAATTAAAAAAAAAAAATCATTTTCTAATTTTTTTTGAGAGGTACCTTGAAAAAAATCCTAAAAATTTGGATTTTGGATCATAACTCGAAAAATATTGCATTTAGACAAAAAAATTATATAACTTAAATCAAAGTTCTATTAAAAATACATTGTTTATGTCATATAAAGTTTCGTGTATCTTTTATAGTTTTTAAGACATTGGCGTTTTAAATTTAAAAAAAAATCGTTAATATCTGAAATTACGCCTTTTCCCTATTTTTTTTTCTGTTTGATCCCCAATTTTGGCTTCAGATTCGTGTTCAGCGAAAAAAAATACGCCAGAAAATCCTCGACCGACACCCAGCACACACCACTTATTTTTTTTGGGGGCCTGTGTAATAATCATTGGCGTACATTGACTAAAAACAGTAACTGAAATAAAATAGGTAAAAAAAAACAATTATTACACGAAGTATTTAAATTGTTTTAAAAAGTATACGCCACTAGCCCTGTCCAATCCTCATTGGATGATTTAGATTTCTTGTATTCTTTGGTAAGAGTTTCCTGATGTAATATAATATGTAAATTATTCTAGATGGGGAAGAAAACTTACTTTCCTCGTTTCGGCCGTTATGCAGGTTGCGTTCGGTGTTCTCGCAGCCTTCGCTCCGGAATTCTGGACTTTCGCTATAGCTAGAATGGTAGTAGGTGCTGCAGCTTCGGGGGTGTTTTTGGTTGCATATGTTATGGGTAAGTACTTTTTTTCTGTTCTACCTTTATTATTTCAAATTTATTATAATTGGACAGTTCAATAACTGGATTGTATATTATTTTTAAAACCACTCTTATTTTGAACAACTTTTTATTAGATGTTAAACAAAACATGAGAACTATTTCAAACGCCGCGCCGCACAGTGGCACGAAGCGACACTGGGGCCCCAAATTACTCTCCAGCTCATATAGATTAACCGTTTAGGCTTAATTTTATTTTTTTAAGATCCCCGTTTTTGGATTTTTGATTTGTGTTTTTATTTTTCCGGAAATTTGTCTCGAAATTTTGACTTTTATGGAAAAGACGAATTTTCGGCGTAACAATGATCATATGGGGCACAAGATTAGGTTTTGGCATACAGTTTTTTGCTCAAAATGTTTCTCTTGATAAGCTCGACAATACTGTCTACGTGAACATAAGGGGAATATTTTTATTATTCCCCATGAGAAAAAAAAATGAAGATCACCTCCAAATCTACAAAAATGGTCCTTACCAATATTTCTCGCCAAAACGGCCGTCGAAAAATCCATAACATTCCACACTGGATAGATGTGGTTAGTTGTGAGTCCGCGAGTCACTGGTGTGATGAATTTCACCGATTTTTGAAAAATTATTGGACTTTATTAAAAAGAAAAAAGTATATTTAGAAACTAGACACTCTAAGCCTTCAAATGATGTGCATTAAAAAGCATTTCAATGGATGACGAGTTTTTGATTCGCGTTTATCCTACAGATATTCTAGAACTCCAGAAACGGCTAAAAAATGCAGATAAGCAAAATAATTTTTCATCAAAACGCAAGAAAGATGGTGAAGGAAATTTTTTGGGATCATTGAACACTTGCTAAGGTCTCATTATAAAAAAGAAATGTTAATAACAAACTATTTTTTTACAAAATATTAATGAATTAATGAGATACTCTCAAAATACAAAAAAATTTTGACCGCTTTTTTTAATATTCTGGAAAAATCAGATTGGACCCAAACTCATATGCAATGATAGGTACGGGTTGTTCCATTCCGATGAACTTTAAATGATTAAAAAATGTACATTATTGCCCGAGTAATGGAACAATTCGTCCGCCCGCTTATAAGTGAATCCATGAAGATAGCGGCATTCTAGCGGTAGAGCGGCAGCTGAAATGAGGAAACTTTTGGGTCCTGTTATCTCAAAAACTATAGATTTTTCGAAATAAACTATACGAACCATTTTTGTAGATTACAAGGCGATCTTTATTTTTTTGTCTAAACAAAAATTATCCAGTTTTGGCAGATTTTAGCGGGAAACCCATTTTTCGGGCCTTAAGGCGCCATTTTTAGGCCTTTCCCACCTGTTAATGTTGATAAACTTTTTCTCGCTCGAAAGCATTCCCGAATACCTAAGAATTGCGCCACAAGGGAAAACTGTACAGATTTATTACAGCTTTGTCCCTTCATGTATTGGACTTACCCCGTGTTGCACAAAAGGTAATCAAGGTTTAGAATGTTTAACAGAACGTTATGTCAGTGTTATTCACTGGTTTTAATAGGCAACCTGTAAAAATCTGACATTTCGTTAAACATTCAAAGTACTAATCATGCTTTCTGCAACCGGGTATAATAATATTTATTGTTACCATATCTATCTCTAATTAAAATTCCCGTACATGTAAAACAGCAGCTTTTTACATTTAAATTTACAATATTAACCGTTTTTCTTCTACGTAGGTCTTGAAATGGTCGGTCCTTCGAAGCGCCTCGTTGCCGGAATGGTAGTGTTTATATTTTTCTCTGGAGGTTACGTTTTAACCGCCCTATTAGCCAAATTGTTTCCTAACTGGAGGCACCTGCAACTGGCTCTGAGTTTGCCGGGGATCTTGTTTATTTTCTACTGGTGGTAAGTATTTTTAATTTGTGTCGTTTACAACGAAACATTACATATAAATATTATGGTAGTGCCCGATAAAAATCGTTTCTCGTCATAACATTTCATAAATGATTTGGTTGTGTACGTTTATGGTGTTGGCTTTATCAAAAGAATGTGCTTTACTTGAAAAAAAAAAATGGTGTATCAAAAAAAATAGGAAATAATGCATGAAAACTTTTAAGGGTCAATAACAATACATTAGATGCTGAATCACATTTCATAATTTGGGGTCCTGTGTAGTCCTTTTTTGAAGATTTTTTTTAACATTTGTGTTTATTATAACATTCTTTTTTTTCTTGGTTTTAAGCCCATTCTTTTGTGCATGCCTCTTATAAAGCCAATAGCACAAATATTGACGTTTTAGTTTTCTTTTAAATCATATTCGTTTTTTTGTTACAACATTAATTTTTTTATTGTATTTCTTTTCGCTAAATCGATTAGTTTTCTTACTGTTTACTGCAACAGCTACATCTATCATCACATACCATTCATTTTATCAATGTAATCTGTTTGCAAAAAAATCGAGTTGTGCATTTGAACTACTCCAATAAAAAAAATTAAAAAGCTTTTGGTCCGTTTAGTTTCTATTACAATTTTTTGTTGCTAGAATTTAAAAGTTGCAAACGTTTTGTACAATACATCAGTGTGTGAATTTTTTTTTAAAGGCTAATTTAAATTTTTGTTAAGTAGCAAGTGCAAGTGTTAAGTGATTAGTAAGATCAACGTATAAACGGTCTCGCTTTTAAATTAAGTGATAAGTGCAAATGCGAAGTAAAGTGAATGGAAACACATTCTATTTTGCCTATGGAGTAGCTTCTTTCGCACATCCGCACACTCCCCGCAATGGCAGCGTTGACTGAACTACATGCCAAGGTCAACATTATTGCATTCTAAAGGGTATAGACAGGGACAGTAGACGAAATCATGAAGTGGGCTGAAGACCAAACAATGAGTTTTAATGTGAAATTCATAAATAAAATTTTATTTTTCATTTCTGATCCAATGTCAGCGACTACTTTCTTTAAAACGTTTCTTTAGCCTAACCGTTGTTTTTCATTTATTTCGACATGGGCAGCCACTGGGGACTAGCAAGAAGCACTACTCACTCTATAAACGTTTTGTTGACACTCAACATATGATATAGTAAAAAGGTATTAACTAATCACTTCTCACCTACACTTGCTATAAATAAAGGAAAAAACCGTCAATATTCATATAAATTAACCAAAAAAAGAATAATAAATTTCACAGAAATAACTTAACCTTTAAGCAAAGTCACTTCTCTCGTGGCTACGCGAGGCCATGTAGTCAAGTTTAAAAAAAAAGTTCACATACTGATGTATAACATTAAGCTTGTCACTTAATGTCAGTCAATTCCTAATTCATTAAATAAAAATTTAATAATTATAAAATATGGCAACATGAAAATATTGCTTGTATTAAGTTGATTTAATAAATAGATATCGTAACTTCAGAATTATAGTAAGACAATCTAAAATTTTTAGTTTTTTTTTTAAATACCGTTAAGGTTTTCTGCGTTCTTTCTGGTAATGTACTCGGGAAAGATGAAATACTTCTTGTTACTCTTCTAAAGAAGGTATAATGACTTTGACCTATGTTCAGAATAATATAATAATAACATTAAATATCGTTAAAACGGCTTGACACATTTTTATCCTCCAGAGAATTGACAAAGACATTTTGAGATGTTTTCGTATTACACCAAAATTTAAAAAATATTTTAACTACTCTTCATTTTTAAGTTGTTGTTAGTTGTGAATAGTTGTGTTTGGATATTATATACTGTAAAGAAAGTTATTAAAATAATGCTTTTAAAGAAATAAAAATTAAAAAGAACCTAAATAAATATCTACAACTTCAGCAGGCTTATAACGAAAAACCAAAAATAACCTACAAGGAAAAGAAAACTTTACTTTATTAACGTACATACCAAATAATAAACAAACACCATTAGTCAATAAAATCTAGGTTATCATAGTTTTGAGGAATAAAAAGTTTGTTTTTAAAATTTGGGATTTACAAAAGTTTATTCAGTTATTTTTCAAAACTATACGAAATTCACATTTTGTTTTTATTTACAAATTTATTGGAAATAAAGCCTCTATTGCTTTTTTAAATCACCCTAAGTCTAAAATATTCCTGGTGATGTTAATTAATTTGTTTCTTCAATAAAAATCGAATTTTTTTGATAAAAATATAACATGTAAAGGCGTGTTTACACCAAAGTTGACAACTAAAAGTTGATAAAAGATTGTTTGTAGAAAACTAAAAATTTTCAACTAAAAGTTGCTCTTCTCAAATTTAGAATTAGCGGCTTTAATATAATTTTTAAGTTCCCTTTACGGTTTTGTTAAAATATTAAAACAACCTACACAAAAAAAAAGTTTAATCGTAAACATAAGGTTTTTTTTTGAGAAAAACACAGTCATCTTGAATAAAAAACGAAGACATTTAATTTTTTGTTGTCGTCCTTTCGGTATAAGAGTGAGACAAGTTAAAGTTTTTGTAAAAACAAAAAAAAATACACACTACACAGTTTCTATCTGTAAATATCTATAAAATGCAATAAATTTAATTTTTATAATTCTAAAGGTTTTACAAATTCACTAATTTTAATATTAAGGTAGTCAATAAAAGTGTCTTTTATCTGACTATTTTTTTTATCGTCTGTGAAACGAGATATTAACAATCAAATTGTGCATAATTAACATTGTCGATATCTGTCATGCATTCATTTCGAAATATCTTGAAAACGGTTCTTACGATATTTTTTAAAAATTAATGCAACATAATTCAAAGCATTGGAAAATCTTTAAAAAAACCCTGAATTTTTTGACCGTTTTGTTAAAGACATATTGCTTTTTGAAAGTTTACTAGGTCTGTTTGTTATTCAGAAATAGTGTACACCAGGGGTCTCCAAACTCCGGCCCGCGGACAGATTTTGTCGGGCCCGCAGAGAGCTAGCATACTTGAAAACTCCTTTTAGAGAACAAATAATTTTTATAGCAAATTAAATTTAGTTTACTGAAGTATTCTAATTTTATGTTGAATAATTATTAATATGACATCTACATTGATATGGTCATGGGCTAACTCCGCTAACTCATAACATTCTTGTAGGCTTATTGTTATTGTTTTTGTGATAAGTTGGATAAAGAAACACAGAATTGTAATGAGTAAAGACATGTATAATATGCAGAAAATTTAACTTCAGTATATAATAACTAACAAATTATTGAAATGAATCCAACTAACATTTTATACATTTTAAATAATCACATAACTTATAACAAACATAATGACATATGAAATACTAATGAGATTTATGTAATTGAGATTTTCCACTGACAATAGTTTGTTGTTGTGGACTAATTTTACTTGTAACAATTATTAAAAGAGATTTAAGATGCTCATCAGTTAATTTAGATCTGTAAACATTTTTTCTGTACTTCATTTTGGAGAAGGTTTTCTCACACAAATAAGTAGTACCAAAAACAGAAAACAGACCACGAGCAAATTTATGCAAATTATCAAATTGTGTCAGTGGAAGACTCTTATAACATTCCAACAAAGATGAGTTTTGATATTTGTTCTTAATTATATCACTGCATTGTACATCAATCATTTCCATTTGAAGTTCCGGGGCTAGGGCTTCAATGTCAGTATGAAAAGGATTCTGAAAAATCTTAATTTGATTCGCAATGGCATCAAAGTCCGAGAAACGAGTATCAAAATTTATCTTCAAAGCACTCAAAGTTTCGATTGCAAAATCGATAGGAAACTCAGTCTCAGTAGTGTGGCTGAATATTTCACATGTTTTAAAATGTGAAAAACATTTACTTTGTATTTGTGATTGAAACAGTCTCAATTTCTTCCGGAATGATTTGATATTAGTGTATAAATCAGGAAGATGCTGGTTTTCTCCTTGCAATCCCAAATTCAGTTCGTTCACATGTTTTGTCAAATCAACATAGAATGCTAACTTCCACAGCCATGCGTTGTTTTGTAATTCAGTAAGAGGGCGATGCTTTTCATTCAAAAAATTTCGATCACTGCTCGAAGTTCAAAAAGCGCTGAAGGACTTTCCCACAACTAAGCCAGCGTACGGCAGTATGATAAGGTAAGTCAGTTTCTCCAATCTCTTCAATAAATTATCGGAATTGTCGGTGATTCAGCCCAAAAGATCTGATAAAATTAACAGTTGATATGACTGGTTTCAGAACGTCAGACATATCCAAACATTTTCCGCACAAAGACTGTTGATGAATGATACAATGTAAGACTAATGGTTTTGAACCACCGTCATTTTCTACAGCCTTTGACACAAGAGCGACCACTCCTTTATCTTTCCCACTCATGTTTTTGCCTCCATCAGTTGTAATACATTTCAAGTTTTTCCATCGAAGGTTCTTTTGATTAATGGCCATTTCAACTCCTTTAAAAATATCTGTACCAGTAGTTGTGCCATGAATACTAGACATATCAAGAAGTTCTTCGTGCACTTCATAGCTTTTATCTACTCCTCGAATATAAATCAACACCTGAGCAGTATCTGACACATCCGTTGACTCATCCAAGGCCAAAGAAAACCACTCAAAATGTCCATTTTTGTCGAACAGTTGAGAGGATATATTTTCAGCGATGTTTTCTACCCTTCGAGCCACAGTGTTTGCTGACATACTGACAGTTTTTAATAAATTTACCTTTTCAGGGCACATTTCTTCGGCTACTGCAATTATGCATTCTTTGATCATTTCTCCATCGGTGAATGGTTTTCCACGTTTTGCAATTTCAAGAGCCACACGAAAGCTGGCACGAGTTGCAGCCTCTTGTTCAGTTTTGAGTTTTGTAAATGAAGATTGCTGCGATTTCAATCCGCGCTGCATAGCTTCGAATTTTTCTGTCCGCAAACTTCCTGTATATTTTGAGTAATTTTGAAAATGTTTTGTTTCATAATGACGTTTAATTTTATATTCTTTGAGAACGGCTATGCTTTCATTGCAAATCAAACATAGCGCCTTGTTACTGGACTCAATTACGAAATACTGAATGTTCCACTGATCTTTGAATTTTCTGCATTCACTATCAATTTTTCGCTTCTTTTCCATACTACTAATTCACACACAAAAGCTACAATTCAAATCAAAATACTGTTATAAAGATGTCTTAAACTTAAACACGCACAAACACGTTTTAAGGAGGTATGCAATATTTTATTTAACAACAGTGTCATAGGAACTGACTTGTGGTTGCGCCACTAGCCTTCTTATATATTCCAATTACTGCCATCTAGAAGTGAGTGGAAGACACCAGAACTTTCTCGAACCAACGAGATTATTCTGTACGTGCTATTAGCGCCATCTGTTAGCGATAGAAGGTACTACCTATTTCCGCTTGTGTCCACCGCACAACAGTTGTCCACGTTACTCCTCATGGCTCGTACTCTACGACTAATCTAGAAATTACAGATAATGACAGGAAAATTAATAATATGCAGTGTTGCCGTTTTGCGGACTTTAGTCCGATTTGCAGCCTTTTTTAAACGTTGTGTACTTTTTCGGACTTTTTTTTTCATCAGTGGACTATTTCACTTCTTACCACCGGCAACAATGATAATATGGTTTTGGCCCTCGGAACTTACTGGAGTAATCAGTATGGCCCTAAGGCTGGAAAGTTTGGAGACCCCTGGTGTACACTATATTATTCTTTTTTTACGTAATCACTCTTATGGAAGTTGCTTTTTTTGGGACTAGGTGGATCCAAAAAGTGTAAAATAGTGTAAAATATTACTAAATAACGAACAGACCTCATGTGTTGTGTGTAGAGTCTCCTACAAAAATAATATTTTCAAGCATTAAGAACCTCTAACTTTTGGTAAAGCGTATTTGATCTTATCTGAAGCAGCTCTAAATTTGTGGTCCATTTAAAATACTGCATCACGAATTAAACTAAAATAGGAAAGAATATAATGATCCGTATTGGTACTAGTCAAGGGAATTCCGGCCAACTCCTTAAAATGCGCAATATCTCAAAACTGACCTTTTTAAATTGTCTTATTATTATTTTGGGGCGACGATATTTACATCAAATGAATTTGATGCAGCATACTAACAAGATTTAGTTGACGTGGCATTGAACAAGTAAAAAAAAGCACTGCCATCTTATGCATATTGTAATAAATAATACAAAGTTTTTTTAGGCGCTTTCTAAGCATTTTCTAAGTTAGAGAAAATGCGCAGAACATAAAAATAGTCCAGCGAACGAATATTACAAACACGGTAACAGTACAATATATAAACTTAGTGCATTCCTTCTCGAATGACTTGATTTAACCATTCTAGGTTGATTCCCGAGTCCGTAAGATGGCTCTTGTCGAAAAATAAAGTAACTGAGGCTAAAAAAGTTATACATCAAGTGGCAAAAACGAACGGAGTTACGTTAACTGACGTTCAGTTGGACGAGTTGTTAAAAAAGGGAGAAGAAGGCAAGAAAAAAGACGAATCTCAAATGACGGCTTCTGTCATTGACTTGTTTAAACATTCCAATCTGAGAAAGAGATCTCTTATTATATTTTTTGACTGGTAAGTGTTTCTTGTAGTGTAGTAATTATAGGCATATTTGGGGCGGCGGGGAGGAGCGACATATTTTTCTCATTTAGGTAATTTTTTTCGTATTTTGTACACTAATGTTTTATATTACAGACCTCAAAATTATACAGTAATAGACCATTTTACAGCGTAGCAACTTTACTTCATAAAAACACAATTTAACAAAAAAGAAAAACGTTTATTTTAAACTGTGTGACGATAAATAGTAAAACAAAAATTGTGGTAGTTAGAAAAGGTTATACCTTTTGTCCCCGCTCTCTCAACCAATTCTTGCTGAACATTTTTTTCATTTACCACAATTCCTACAGAAACTTCTTGGGTTAGCCTCAATTGGACATTGTCGACTTTTGGAATTTATTTATTTTATTACGAATGCTTTCTCCCACGTATCCTTCAGCTACGCTTGTTGATTGCCATCCCTCCATGCCCTTTGAAACCTGAATATCAAAGCCACAGAAAAGTGGTAGATGTTCTTCTTAAACAATGACGGTATAAATTGAATCATCACCAAGTTTTAAATATTTCGCTACTTTTTGTGGAATCTTTGCAAAAGCATGAATGCCAACTGGCTGTTCTGTGCAGGGTTATTCATTTTAAAGTAACCAGGGCTTTATTTTTGAACTTCCCTGTACTTTAAAAAAAAAACGAATATAGCCATTTCGTGTATTTTTTCCGTAGAATTCAATAATCTAATCAGAAAAACATTTAAAACAAAAACAAAAGAGTTACAGCACGAGTGATGTATTTTTTAAATGAAATACCCCGTATATTTTTATATCAATAGATAGAGATTTTCACGAGGAATTCGGTGATATAGGGGTTGCTGGGTTTATTTCCTACGGTTCTGCTAAAATTGTCTAAAAACTGCATGATACTATAAGGATAGTTTCACCTGAAAAAACCTCGCTGCCACAGGTCACAGGTGCTTATTTGTCAAAGTCAAGAATTTTAAAAATACGTTTATTACTTTTTGAAGTAGTTTTATGAGGTATTCATCAGAAGAACGGCTTCAAATTATACTATATGCTAAAAATGATATGATATATCTATTTCTTGGACGGATGAAGCTACGTTCACTACATCGGGAATGTTTAACCGATGCAATACACACAGCTGGGCAAGACGAAATTCCAGGAAATTTCAAGAGATTGAATACCAAAGGAGGTCTTCTCTTCATGTCTGGTGTGGTGTGCTTAACAATAGAATTGTCGGGCCAATATTCTATGAGGGATCCTTAACTGGAGAAAGATATGTCATTCTTCTTGAAAACGATATTGAGGACATTTTGGAAGAATTGCCACTCGAAACGTATCGCAGTCAGTGGATTGGACGTTATGGCACTATTAGATGGCCACCTAATAGTCCAGATATTACAATTTTGGACACTTTTCTATGGGGTCACTTGAAGAATATCGTTTACCAAAATGGAAACACAGGCACTGAAGAAATGAGAGAAAAAATTGTAATGAACATTTAAATTATTAGTAATATTATAATTTTTTGTTATAAGTGTTCTTATTAGCACCGTATTTTACCTGGTATTGTATTTTAATTTTTTTCGTTTATTATAATTTTGCTGCTTGGTTTAGAAATGGATATATTTTTAGCATATAATATAATTTGAAGCCGTTCTTCTGATGAAAACCTGATTATAAAACTACACCAAAAAGTAATAAACGTATTTTTAAAATTTTTAACTTTGATAAATAAGCACCTGTTACCTGTGGCAGCCAGGTTTTTTCAGGTGAAACTATCCTTATAGTATCATGCAGACAATTGCAGCAGAACCGCAGGAAATAAACCCAGCAACCTCTATATCACCGAATTCCTCGTGAAAATCTCTATCTATTGATATAAAAATATACGGGGTATTCCATTTCAAAAATACGTCACTCGTGCTATAACTCTTTTGTTTTTCTACGGAAAAGAATAGACGAAATGGCTATATTTTTAAAAAAGTACAGGGAAGTTTAAAAATAAAGCCTTGTTTACTTTAAAATGAATAACCCTGTACTTTTTTTCTGAAAGAAGCGCTTATTTTTGTTTTTCTTTAGTGCTGAAGCTTATGTAACCTATCTGTGATACTTACGGCCGAGTGACGAACTCGTTGTTAAAGTTAACAATGAACTTAAACACGAACTAAATTAACACAGAGTGAGAAATGAAAAATCTATCACGCGTTGTGGTTAGTTGTGACATGAGCAATCATTGAAAGACAGTCTTCCGTGATTTGACATACATTTTTCTACAGTTGCGTCGTGCCATAGAAGACAATGCCCATACTCATCCCGGTGTTTTCCATTTTGGCAGTTGCAAAACTTATTTCTAATTTTTGCACTAAGAACCGAATTATTGCCCGATAGAAGACACCTAAATCTCATTAAAAGTAGTTAATACATTATACCTCCAGTTTATTACCGCAGAAAGAATTGAATTACAAACGATAATACCCAAAAAATACTTTATAGAAACACCTGTTTATTTTATTTTAAACTTTTTAAACATTAAATTGCAACTTTTGCTCTAGTTCCTTTTTTTTAACTAGGTGCGCGAATAACATAACTTACTATGGCCTATCGTGGAACACCAACAACCTAGGAGGCAACCCCTATCTGAACTTTGTGATCTCGGGGGCTGTAGAGACCCCCGCTAATATATTTACTCTGCTCACTTTGAATAGATGGGGCCGGAAGAAAATTTTGTGCGGAAGTATGATTGTCGCTGGGACTGCATTGCTGGCTACTATCGGAGCTCCTATCAGTAAGTGTTTATTTATCTAATAATAACGCTAGACTTAGACAGGATATTAATTTTTGTGTTTTGGCATTTTAGATTTACAGTGTGTCCAAGGATAGGTAGTCCGTAAGGACAAACGGACAAAAAATTTACTAATGTCAAAACGGTGTTTTGGGATTATGGTCTGCATGGTTTGAAACTTAAATTCACAAAGTTTCACTCAGATCGGTGTTATACTAAGGAAAATTATAACTAAATTGTTAGAAATCGCTACCAGTAAAGTGACCCTAATTTGAGAGATAGAGGAAATTGTATTGAAAAAGAGTTGTTTAGAATTAAAAGTTAGGCTAGAATCTTAATAAATCAAGTAGTACGGCTTTTAAATGTCAAATATCCGCATATATATTTAGCAAAGACAACAGCCAGAAGAATTATTACAAAATTTTTAAGAATTGGAAGTGTACTTGTAAAGTTTACAAAAAAAAAAAAGAAATCGTATGATGATAATAAATAACTTAAAATTAAATTTTAAGCAAACAGTAGATACAATAAGTACATTAAATTTTTGATTATAAATTATTCAACGTAGCTTTCTTCGTTTTCAACGCATCTTTCAATCTGTCTTCTGAATTTCCTGTAACTATTTTGAATATGGGCTAGTGTTATAGTCCGGGCAGCGTGCGATATTCTTTCTTTCAAGACATCCTGATTATTGGGAAGTTGCTCGGCATAAACTAGGTTCTTAAGATGACCCCATAAAAATAAATCTAGTATTGAGAGGTCTGGTGATCTAGCGGACCAATGAATAGGTCCAAACCTGCCAATCCATCTGTTACCAAAAGTTTCGTTCGTCCAATCTGCGTTGAATGCGCTGGACAACCATCTTGCTGAAAGTAAACTGACGTTCTTTGATCAAGGGGAAGATTTTCGAGGAAATTATTACAGAACCATTCTAGCCCTTTCAAATATATATTTTGATTCAGCTTTCCATTGATAAAATATGGTCCAATAATGCCATGTTGCCACGAAATAGCACACCATACATTTACATTTTTGAAGTACTGCCGATGGGACCGGATACGAAAACCAGGTTCTACAGAAGCCTAATGCTTTCAGTTTTGAATGAAAACGACCCCATTTGTAGTGAAAGTGGTAAGTTTCGTCTCATTTCTTTAACGTATGACGTATTTTAGGTTTTAAAGATTTAATCTTCTTAGCTTCTTCTCTCTCTTCTAAGAGAAAGTCTTGGATTAACTTCAACTAAGTTCAGAGCTCTTACTGTAAAGGCATCATTATCATCATACGATTTTCTTTTTTTCTTTGTTTTAAGTACACTTCCAGTTCTTAAAAATTTTGTAATAATTCTTTTGGCTGTTGTCTTTGCTAAATGTGTATGCGGATATCAGTGGCGGCCGGTCTTAAGGGGCACAGGGGAACGTGCCCACAGTCTTCACTGCCCACCTTCTTTAAAATATTATTTAATTCTAATTCTAATATTTTTTGTAATATTTATTTTCATTCGAGTTTGTCTATTGCCATACTCAGAAGTTACTTCCTACACGCCACCTGCGAGGATCGAGCATTAACGCACTTAAAACTAATTTTCGGGGAACACTCGAATTGTGCTCTTTCGAGCCCATAATCGCGAAGCATCGGACATCCTCGGCGTTCGCAATTTTTAGCCGAATGATGGGCACAAATTTGCGTGTCTCCAACTAGTCCAACTTCAGTAAAAGCGGTTTTGACTTTTGTGGTTGGCGCGCGGAAATGCATTATAATAATTTTATGAAGTTTAATTATTGGTGAATGTTTAAGTATTTCTGATAATGGAATCCGAAATAAATTCGGTTCGCTACCTCTTAGAGAACGGTCCCTTGCTGTTGAACAGAAAGTTTTAGTTAAACAGTATGGTCGATCTACTCCTAATTTAGATATAAACTGTTTAAGTTCAAGTAAAACTAGAACATATAATAGGGTGTTCAACAAAAATATTTACGATAAATATAAGTGGATTTGTGGTTGTCCGGTCACAAATAAATTGTTTTGTTTTGTGTGTATATTGTTTAGGAACGTAATTACAGCTTGGACTCGAACCGGTGTGGATGATTTAAAACATATAGCAGACAGAGCAAAAAAACACGAGAATTTATGTAGGGTTAATAAACTTTGCTGCTGAATTAGACTCCATCCTTGGTATACATATAAAAGAATCGAAAGTTTTTAAAGGTACTTCAAAAACCATACAAAATGAGTTGTTGGACGCTATGCTTGAGATCTATCGAATCGAATTATTAGAAATAAAATTTGCAAACTTTGTGGCTTTAGAAGCTGAGGAAACAACTGATGCATCTAATCAGCAACAAATGGTTCTTACAATTCGATATGTCAGTGATGGAAAAGATATGAACGTTTTTGGGCTTTTATTAAACCGGCTGGCTTCTCGGCTAACGATTTGTCAAAAACGCTTTTGGCTAAACTTGATGTCATTCTAAGTTCCCCTTCAGAAAAATCAAAACTGATAGTTCAAAGTTACGACGGCGCTGCAGTGATGAGCGGTAAAAACTATGGCGTTCAAGCGATCCTTAAAAAGTCATTTCCAAATGCTCATTTTATTCATTGCTATGCCCATCAATTTAACTTATTTAATGGAGAAGGCAGCACAATGTCATAAAAAAGTTAAAATATTCTTTGCCAATTTGCAATCATTTTCAAGCTTCTTTTCGAGATGAGCAAAACGCACAGCAGTGCTTGATGAGATTAAACGTAGATTACCACGTGCTGCACCTACACGCTGGAATTTTAAAAGTAGGACTGTTAATACTTTATTTAAATATAAAAATTCTTTTAAGGAGTGCTTGGAATAAATTTTAGATAATGATAGTACGGATTCCACAACACTTGGTGAAGCAAACAGACTTTTAAATCATCTAAACAGTGCAGATTTCCTTTACTGGTTAAAATTCTTTCATTTCATTATGCCGCATGTTGAAATATTTTTTAATCAAGCACAAACCGGAGGTATTGACAGCGTACAAATTCAAAATACAATTGAAGAGTTTGAGAAACAAATTATGCGCATTAGATCAAATACTGATCACCTAGAACCCGAAGACGAAGAAGAACCTGCCAGAAAAAGACAGAAGCACGCGTCTGCTGGTGAATCCCGACATGTTATTTCAAAGGAAGTGTGTGACAATATTTTAACTCAAATTAGAGACAGATTTGATTTTAAAGACAATTTAAGTGCAGCAAAACTATTTTTTTTAAATTTTTGAAAGTTACAGAGGTGCTTTTCCCCAAGAACATTTTGATTTAACAGTGAAATCTTATCCCATACTTGACAGTGGTAAATTAAAAACTGAACTAACAGCCATTTAAGACAGGGACGATATGTGCAGGATTGAAGGAGTTTTGCCCCTTTTAATGTTCTTATCCGACAATAATCTTAAAACTGTGTTTACAGAAACTTACAAACTCGCAGATATTATTTGTACAACAACAATGTCAACAAGTGAATGCGAAACATGTTTTTCAACATTAAATCGCATAAAAAACTTTTTTGAGAAATACGATGCTGCAAGACAGGCTTAATGCCCTAGCTGTTTTATCAATTGAAAAAAAAATTATACAATCTATACCTGACTTTGATAATAAAGTGACTAATTCGTTTTCTAATAAAAAGGACAGAAGAATGGACTTTACATCTAAATAAGGTAATATCATCACACTTTTTTCTATTATATTTTTTGTGCCCTCCCAATAATAAATCTCACGAGCCGCCACTGGCGGATATTTGACATTAAAAAGCCGTACTACTTGATTTATTGCGTTTTTTCCTACTCTAAACTTTGCTAAATATGGCGTAACAATGTCAAAAAATGCCAATGTCATAAGACTCCTGTGTTGGTCTTTAAGGTAGAAATTAATAATTACTTAAGGAAAAATGATACAATTCTTCGAAAATATTAAATTTAAAATTAGAACACCATTAATTCAGATTCTAGCCTAACTTTTAATTTCAAACAACTTTTTCTTAATACAATTAGCTTTCTCAAATTAGGGTCACTTTACTAGTAGCGATTTCTAACAATTTAGTTATAATTTGCCCTGTATAACACCGATATGAGTGAAACTTTGTGTATTTAAGTTTCAGACCATGCAGACCATAATCCCAAAACACCGTTTTGAAATTCGTAAATTTTTTGTCCGTTTGTCCTTACGGACCATCTGTCCTGGGACACACTGTATTTTGGTACCTTTTCTTATTTCCTAATTTAAATAATGTTTTTAAAAATTAATTATGTCGTTACTTAAAATAAATATTAAAGCTTTTTTACTAAAAATGTGAAAAAAATTGGCAGCTCTTAAAAATAAACTAATAAACAAGTTATTTTTTTTAATGTTAATTTGATGACAGGATGGCTATTTTTAAATACGAGGAAAATCACAAATATGGCAATGTTCAGTCGTTGCTCGGCGACTCTGTACTAAGAAATATTGTTTTTTAAATATTTTAGATTTGGTATGGCTTACAGTGCTTCTCGCTATGATAGGAAAAGTTGCTATAACTGTCAGCTATGGAACGGTGTATATTTTCTCCGCCGAACAATTTCCAACGGTGGTTAGGAACGCCGGCTTAGGAGCTAGCTCCACGTTTGCCCGACTAGGTTCGATTGTGGCGCCATACATCAATGCTATGGTAAGAAAATGAGGTTTTTGCTATAATTATTTTATGCATGAATTAAATAAATCGTGGATTTCATTTGATTTATTTTTATTGTCTTATCAAATTGAAATACTTTATGTGTACCGATTTAAAGTAGATTTATACAGACAAATAACATAAAAGTAAAAATAACTTAAAAATAAAATAAATATAATAAGAAATGAGTGTAACCAATAGGAAGTGCCGCAGTAATTATCTTTTTTTTTGGTTTTGCTGTGTGTTAAAATATTTAAAACTACGATGGGTGGTTTCTATGAGAATCTAATCTTAAAGGTTCAAAGGTTTTCCATCTTACGAGGACGTAACGAAAATTTTCCGGCCTAACCCATAGAGGGCGCGAGTTGCTGTTATGACCAGAGTCTATTAATCTAAAGGGGTTATGACATCGTCGAGAATGGGGATAGAAAAAGTCCAAGACGTGAAGGTGTGAAAAGGGTCGCTTATGTTGGCGGCCCTGTCGGGTAACTCTAAAAGTCACTAGCATTCTCAGCTGTGGACAGAGTCGTGCCACAAGTCGAAGTTTTTATATGGGGTTATTTTTACAGTTGAAAATATTTGTGTACAGAGTTGATATTTTATTGGTTTTTACTATATTGTTTTTGGTAGTGTTTAAGTCGTGTAGTTTTAATTAGTCCATAGTGTGCAATACACCAAAAAGTTGTTTCCCATAAGGATTCTGTTATTTGCTCGGAGCATGTTAAAACAGACGATTTTTATATGTCTTCCAGAAAAATTGCAAAAGCGGTGATTATGAGATCCTGATCAAAAAGGAAAAAGGCGATTAATAAAAGAAGGTAAGATGAAAAATATGATTTATCCTAATGCTGCTATTACTAACAAATATTCTTTTATTGTAGCAGTTCCATTCAGTTTGCCTTATTACACCTCGGATAACACAAACACGGTTTTTAAGTCCACCAGTGACTCTTTACAACTCGGAATGTAGTTACACAGTTATTAGTAAGTAAATTGAAATTTTTGTGTGATTTTAATTATAGTTATTTGTTGTCAAGAAAGTAAATAGTCAATATTGACTTGCTTATACCTAGAACTGATCAACTTTAGGTATATGCATAAATGTATCTTCAGAATGTGTATTTAATTTTTTTTTCCATTATTTTGTACATTTATTAAGTTTGCGGTTAGTTACATTCTTAAATTGTATTTAATTTTTTTTGGATACTTATCTACCAATTACTTGGTATATTATGTAGAAAATGACATGTTTTAAAATATAATTTATATTTTAGATTTGCCTTTTCCAACTTTAAAATTAACTGATGTAAACCTACCTTGCACTGAAGAAGTTTTTGTTTAGATTGTGTAGTATGAAGTGGACTGGGAAGAACTTGTAAGTAAGTTAAACTTTCGAGTACCAAATAAGAACACGAGATCTAATTCTTTGTTTTATCTTGCAAGGGCTGCCAACAAACTATAAATGAAATTTTTGTGTTTGTATTAAGTAGGATTTTAATGCTTAAATGATGTGTATGTTTTAAAATATGAAATGTATACCACAAAATATTATTAAAT
>JAHBCN010007337.1:43816-58465 GCA_019359885.1 Listronotus oregonensis | reverse complement strand
TAAAATAAATAAAAATATATTATATATTATATTTAAAAATTTTATATTATTTTTTTTTAAAATAAAATTATATATATTATTAAATATTTTAAAAATAATAAAAATTTTTTATATATATAATATATATATATATATATATACGGGGGAAAGTCTATGAAGTGGGACCCCCGTTTTTTGCTTTAAATTTTGGGAAAATTTGGGAAAAAAAATGTTTTATAAAAAAAATTTTTTGGGTTTTTTTGCTGCCCCTATATTTTGCAAACAACGTTATTATACAGGGAAAAAAAAGTCCGTACAAGAACAAAGTTCTTTTTTTTAAAAACTATTTTTTTGTTACATTTTTTTTTTTCTGCAAAAATTCTAGATTTTTTTTATTCAGCATATCATATCCGTATGTTCAATGTTTACAAAATTTTATTCGCATTTAAATACAAATTTAAAAGGGAAAAAAATCCGCTCATTTTTTAATGTTGTTTAACGTTTCTAGGGTTTTCCCAGGGGTTTTTTTGAGATTTTGCATAGTAACCATATATGCTATAGAGATTAATAAAAATGTCATATTGACAGTTTTATTAATCTGAAAAATTGTTTTAATCTTTTTTTCTTTTTTAAAGGGGTTTTTACCTATTTCTACTCATCATGTGATATCTAATTACCTAATAATTATTACTATGGGTGTTTTGTCACTCTATTTTAAAACCATAAAAACCCGAAAAAAAACAACATTGAGAATGAGCGGATTTTCCCTTCTAAATTTTTATTTAAATGAGAATATCTCGTAAACAATTTAATATAGGGATATGATATGTTAGATAAAAAAAAATCAGAAATTTTTTGTAGATATCGAAAATGTAAAAAAATTGGGAAAATTTTAAAAAAAAAACTTTGTCTTAAATTTTTAAAAATTCACCCCGTATACATAACGTTGTTCCAAAAATGGGCAAAAATTTATTTTTGATTTAAAAACCAATTTAATATTTAAACAAAAAATTCCCCCTTAAATTTTTAAAATATATATATATATATATATATATATATAATATATATATAATATTTTTTTTTTTTTATAAAATATTTCCCTTATAAGGGTTTTAGTGCTCCCCCAAACCCCTGTGTTTTACGTCGTCGACGTGGTTGGGCCCAGTAAAGGGTCTTTTTTTTAAAATGCGCTAAGGTTTGCTGGTTATCGGGAACTTTTTTGGGTAGGGATGGAACGGGGTCTCCAAAAAAAGATGAACACAAAAAGGGGTTAGCATTTCCCGTGTGATGATGAATGACATCCTGTGCCTTAAGCAATTTCCAACGGTCCCCCCTAGTGAAGGGCGTAAAAAATCCACTCACTTTAAAATTACCTACCTACCTAAGTTGTAGTGCTTGGTTACCTCACTTATTTTTTGGGTGCAAACTAGCTCGCGTCCACAGTAGAATACTGTACGTGCACCTTGGGTAACGCTAAATGAGCTATAACGTTTCGGCAGCCAGACCATTATTTGATTTGGATTTCCTGGCTACAAACATGCAAAGTGACTTTGACAATCCTAAAACAAAAAATGGTTCTTATCAGGACCAACTGACTAAAAAACTCGGACCTTCAATGCGAGTATGCTAATTGAACATAGCAGGCATAAGCCGAGCCAAGAGTGAATATCTTTCCAAACTTATGCTGGAACATAAAATCGACATTTTGCACAGGAGATGAGGCATTTTGGCTAGGAATTTTTTTGTCCTGCATGGATTTACCTGAAATTTTCACAGAAGGTAGGGAATAGCCCAAGAATCAAAGTTTATATCATGCCGAGGTGTGCTTTTATCCTGGGGGTGGTTGCCACCCCATCTTGGGGGTGGAAATTTTTTATTACATTTCAACTACAGAAATCGATAGAGAAAGGAATTTTAAGTAAAAAATGTTTTATACATGTTTTTCGTAGAACTAATATTTTTCGAGTTTCGTTTTTAATGGGGTTTTCACGAATAACTCTAGAGATATGCATTTTATCAAAAAATCGTAGAAAGCAAAATTGTAGCTTATAAAACTAAAAAATTTTTTTTTATTTCTAAAACCCAAAACGACCGAGCTACGGTTTTAAGGTTAGCTTTTGTTCGTCAAATGTTAAATTTGAAAGATTCAAAGTCAAACAGCGGGAAAAGTTTGCATTTTTCAAGGAAAACATATAGGGTCTTTTTTACAGTATATAATAAGACCTTTCTTTTAAAAGCAAAAAAGTTTTTAGCATGAAAATTGCGGTTATAAAAAAAATAAAGTCGGTTCCTTTTTTTTTCTACGAAAAGATCTTAAAAAAAACCCCCAAATTCCCTCTTAATTAAAATAGATCTGAACCCTTCTGCTTTTTTTTTATATATGTATTATTTTTACATTCTAGAATTTAACCAAATTTAAAAAGCTTAATTTTTTGAAAAATTGGGCTTCAAGTGAAAAACGTTTTTTTTAATTTCGTAAAATATCATTTTTTAAAAATAATCCAAAATACTGAGATACGAAAAATGCTGTTACCGAATTATAACTTTTTTTATAACAAAGACTTTTTATTAAAATATTTTTTCCCTACAATAAATATTTCCTATATGGCCGTTTAAAGCCTCTATTTACGAGCGAGCACCATTATTCTACCCTTTAAAATCATCCCATTTTAAAAATAAGGGTTAAAAGGATTTAATTTACATAGCCTTGTGCTCTTAAAAAAAAATTTTTTTTGAACAAACTTTCTATCATTAAAAATAAAGGAGCATGTTTAAAAACCAATCAACTTATTTTTCGAAAAGTCAATAGCCCACTTCGGGGCATAATATTCATAAAACCATACTTTTTACTTTTTTCGGTATAATTTTTATATCTTTATTTCTTTTCTATTTATATCTATTATATTGGTTTATAAGAATTGCAATGTTAAAAAAAGGGGTTTTTAGGATTGAAAATTTGCAAAAAAAATGAAATTGGAATATTTCAGGCAGTAAATTTTAAATTATTAAATCTGTCAAGCTTTTTTAATTTTTTTTGGGGTAAATCATTTTTTAATTAAGCTATAATAAGGGTTTGGGTTTTTAAGGGTCAAAAGTTGGGAAAAGAAATTAGTACATTTTTAAGAAAAGCATTCTAAAAATTTAAAACACTTGGTAAATTAATAATTTTTTTAGGGTAATTTTTTAAAATTTAAGCTCTAACAAGAGTTAAATTTTAAGGGTTGAAATATTTTAAAATTGTATTCTAAAGCATTAAACAATCATTAATCAACTAATTCAAACCAAATGTTTCCCATCTTAAGGTTTAAAATGTTATTCCATAGGTTTTGACAATTAGGGGTGGTTTTCACCCTTAAAAAACAAACAGCGCACATCACCATGAAATAGAATTTAAAGTAGAGTTTTTATACAAATCGATGCAGGACACAAAAATTGCGAGGGGTGGTAATTTAAAGGTTGAGTTAGGGGTTTTTTTACTACAATAAAAGCGTTATTAAATAATTTTAAAATGAAAAAAAATTTTTTTTGGAATTTCGTTATTAAGGGTGATTTTTAAGAGTTGAAACGTTAAAATATAAGGCTAGATATAAATCACAACATAATTGATTAATTCTACATATTTAGCTATGATTTTAATTTACATAAGGTCTATTTCTATGGTTTTTTAATTTTTTAGCATAAGGGGTGGTTTTTACCCCTAAAAATGAAAAGCACACCCTAAGCATATATAAACAACTTATTTTCAAATTTTCATATAAATTGAAGCTGTACAAAAAAATTCGAAGGTCAAACAGCTTTTTTCTCCCCATCCACTGTACTAATTGTTCTAATCCAGGAAACTCTGCAGAATCCACAGATCAAATCCATTTAGTAACAATAAAGCTGGAGGAAGTCACCATTAACAACGTCTACAAGCCGCCAAACAATGACTGGCCACCTGATATTCTGCTCGATGCCAAACACAAAACTATATACGCTGGTGACTTCAACAGCCATCACGAACAATGGAAATATGCTCAGAACAAATACTGCAGAATTGCACTTGTCAGCTGGGCGGAGAACAGGAACTTGCATCTGGTTTTTGATGCCAAATATTTGGGTACTTTCCGGTCTGCCGCCTGGCAAAGAGACTATAACACGGACCTCTGTTTTGTTTCTTGTGATAACGAAGGCCGCCCAACCCCAACATCGAGAAAAGTTTTAAATAAATTTCCACACAGCCATCACAAACCTGCGATTCTTGATATTGGCCTATCAGTCCAATAATTACATCTGTGCCGCGTCCAAGGTGGAATATTCGAAGGGCAAACTGGCAAGCTTTTTAGACCACTTGGATAAATACGTCTGCTTCATTCCCCCACACCCAAAGAACTACGACCGTTTCATCAAAGCTGTTATTGCCGCTGCCAAGAATCATATTGATCGCGGATACCGGAAGAAAAGAACAGTTTTAACAACTTTATGAAGAACTCAATAGGAGGGTAACAACGAAAGAGCTGATGATCTTCTAGACCAGCTAAACGCAGTAAGAAGAACGCGATGGTCTGAAAACATGAGCTTTAAGCATTCAAGCAGAAAGGCGTGGAATGCATTGCGAAAGTTGGGCGGAGCCTACGACAACTCTGGACCAAAGCCTGGCATCCCAGTAAATCATATAGCAAACCATATAGTAGAGAACTCGAAGGCACCACGTGACTACAGAAATAAAACGAAAATTTTTAAAACCATCCACACTTGCGTCTCACGATGTTAGCGGGCTTTCGCGCAGCGAGTGTGGAGCCGACTTTTAGAATTTTATTCAGAATAAGAAAAAATAAAATAATAGTGTACATACATTTGAAATACTTTAAAAATGTTTTTAAAAGGTACAACTAAAACATCTAGTTTAAGTTTTAAAATTTTAATTTAAAGAAAAATATTAGCATGTTTGCAACAAACACAACTTTGTATTTGGAAACCGGGTCTTTCAAATCCACAAATCCTAGTCAACAGATCATATATTTCTTGGTTTAATATCCAACCATATTCCTTTCTTGATCCTTAATGCTACTCTATACGCTAGTGAGATATCTTCACAGCCTGGCTTAAGGGCTATATGATAATTTTTAATTAGTGTAGCTACAATAGTCTTTATTTCTAGATAGGCAAACTTATAACCTAAAACAAATAAATCGTAGGTACCAAATCTGGAAAGCCTGAAGGCATTTTACATATCATGTGATATAAAATTGCATTTTTGCTGTTAAAAGATTAAAAACTAAAGAAATATTTACCTATACAGTTTCTAGGTCCTGCACTAAAAGGTATAAAGCTAAAGGGGTGCATTCTCTTGATGTTTTCTAGGGAAAATCTGTTAGGATCAAACTTCAACGGGTCCGGAAAAAACTGGGGTAACCGATGAGTTATAAATGGAGATATAAAAAGATTTGTTCCTTTTGGTATTGTGTAACGATCTAAAAAGAAATGATTTATTTAATGTTATGCCATATAATGCTGGGTTTTTATATATCATATTAATTTATTTTCGTTTTTTTTTTATCTTGGGACAGTCCACGAAGGCTGATGCCTAAGTATTAACGTACCGTGGGTGTCTTCAGTGTGGTGAGAGGGAGTTTGTTCACACGGGACTTAAATTTTTGGAGATTGGAGGAGAAGGAAACTTCTGCGGGCAGCAGGTTCCATAGTCTTGACACTCTAGGGATGAAGGAACGAAGAAAGCGGGAAGTTCGGGGCCTCTCTAACTGAACTGTAAAAGGATGCATACAAGTTGCACTACGTGTTGCTCTGTTGGGAGCTGCCAGAGAAGGAATTATACTGGCCAACTCCTCTGAGCAGAAGCCGGAAAATACCTATAGAAGAGCGACAGATCCCTACAGCTCGACGGTGGGCAAGAAGAGGAAGCCTTTCTGTGAGCGTTGGATGATTAATAAGACGAACAGCTCTTCTTTGAATGGAGTCCAGAATGCTAAGTGTTGTAGGGGACGCCATTCCCCAGACATGAGAACAATATTCTAAAGAGGGTCTGATTTGGGATACATACAGAGTGTACAGATTGGAAGAAGAGAAATATTTTCTGGCTCGGAAGAGAAATCCAATCTTTTTTGAAGCTGCCGAAGCTATGGATAAAATGTGTTTGTGCCAGTTGAGGTTATTCTCAAAAGTAACGCCGACAAGATTAAACGACTCTTCGCCCTGCAGAACTCGGCCGCTCATATGTAAGGAATGGGCATTTGCAGACTTTTTTCGCGACAGCGAACATGACTGTGTTTTCGAGGCATTAAACTGAACAAGATTTTTGGCGCCCCAATCCAAGATAAGTTTGAGGTCTTGTGAAAGAGATATCTGCATTGACCTGCGCTTGTTTTCGAAATCAGGATTACACGGTGGCCTAAGAAATTGAATACTAGAGTGGAGGGTACTATCGTCAGCAAAACTATGAATGGGATTGATTGTGGAAGAGAGAAGATCGTTAATGTGTAGAAGAAACAGCGTGGGTGCCAGCACTGAACCCTGGGGTACCCCAGCATTAATTTGGTAGAAGCTGGAGGAATGACCATCTACACTAACTGATATACGTCGATTAGAAAGGAAACTGGAAAGCCAAGAGCAAAGCATAGGTGGAAGACCGTAAGAAGGAAGTTTGTTAAGAAGCCCATCATGCCAGACCTGATCGAAAGCTTTGGATATGTCAAGAGCAACGATTTGGGATTCACCAAGAAACTCAAGGGACTTGTTCCAGTTGTGTGAGACAAAGGAAAGAAGATCAGCTGTGGATCTACTGTGACGGAATCCATATTGTCTATCATGTAAGATCTTATGTTTTTCCAGATACTTTCAGATTTGGGAATTAATGAATTTTTCCATTACTTTGCAAACAACTGAAAGAAGAGATATAGGTCTAATTCGAGATGGCCCTCTTAAGTTTGTAAATTTATTTTTTTTTAAATGGTGACACTTTTTTATGAAAACGTGTAAAGTTTTAAGTAGAGCTATCAATTTACTCGTATATTTACAGCTGTTTAAAGTTGACGTTTTCCTATGGAAAAACTGAATAACGTGCGCTGATAACATTACAAAAAATTTGTAAATGATTATTGAAAGTGTATAAGGAACCTTCACCTTTAATTAGAACAGTAGAAATAATGTGTTGGAAATATGGTTGTACATACCACTTTGTAAGGCCACCATAGAAGAAAAAAAGGTATGGGTTTGAAAGATCGTCAACTAACCAAGAGACATTAAGTAGAAGCTCGAGGAATTTTGTTAAGACATTATGAGAAATATCCTATATAAACTTTCGGATTTTGGAAAGCTGTGTGCAATGGAACAAAAACAGATCCGAAAACAACTTTTTTAGCAACTTTTGGAGCATTTTAGAAGCGATAAAAAGGATTTTGAACATTCTTAAATTATTATTATGAAAAAGACTTGGGGCATGGGCTTTAGTTTTTGCAAAAGAATCAATGACTTAAATCCAACCTTAATGCAGCCTTGTTTCTGCTGCAGCAGAAGTAACAGGAATTGTATAAAAAGAATAACATTGTAAATTGCACTCCATATTTGGTCATTATTTCCACACATAATTGGTGAACAGTCCATGGCTGGAAAAATTCAGGTACAACTGGGTGATAAATATTTAATATTTAAGTGAAAAATTGGGACCCATTATATTATAATATTTACTATAGAGTTTATTACGATTTTTTAATAAAGTTACTTTTTCTGCAACTAGTAAAATGGCTGCTGTTGAAAATTTAAATATTTGGCAAATTACACTCATGCCAGTAAAGAGTGTATTTATTTAAGCTATTATTGTGTCTAGTACAATATGGAATATAGTAATATTAAATATTTCTTCTCTGCTTTGAAATTGGTTGTCAGAGACTAATTTATCAAAACATTTCATAACTCTTCTTTGTCGTTTTTTGTATAGGTGGGGATCTATCTACATATTTTCTTGCTGTTTCATTGGCTCTACACTTAAAAAATTTAAAGTCATTTCTATAAGCATTTAATATTGCTTTTATCTTTGCTAAAGCTCAACTTGCGTTGTCCAAATTGATGTTGCGTATTTGTAAAATTTTGAGTGCATAATTGATGTCAATCATTACATTTTGTTTTAATACTCTCTGCTCTTTACTGGGACTTAAAAACTATTTCTACTAATGCTTAAAATATATAAAAAACTCAATATTCTATTGCAAATATCGGTCCATACGATACTCAGTCGAGTTTAATGTTTTTAGAGTGGACTTTGATTCGCCAGTCCGAAAGCTACGTCACTGACTTAGTTCTACCACATTGATCCTAAATCAAAGCAGAAGGCTAAGAATTAGTGTTTACTTCCTACTTTGACTCTGAAAGAAATTAGGATTGAGAAATCGACCAAATAAATACACAATAATAAACTTAGTTTACTACTGTACCTGTACCTTTTGGATCAGCTGCACGTTAAAATTCGTAAAAAAGGAACTGGTTTACAGAAGAAGAAAATTATTTTCCATCAAAACAATGCACGTTTTCATAGCTCAAAAACTATTGCTAAAATTAGTAAATTAAAGTATGAACTGTTGCACCAACCATCCTATTTACCAAATTTGGCTTCTTTTGCCGTTTGTTTTACATCCCAAAAATGCTTTTCTGGAGAACAATTTTCATTGAACGAAGAGGTAATAGCAAGCCTAGACACGTGTTTCGACAATTTTCCCGAGTTTTCACTTCAGGGATAAAATCTATAAACTACAAGATTACTGGAGAAAGTGTATTGAAGCCTAGGAAGATTATTATTCATTATAAAATGAATTTTAAAGCATAAAACTATGTTTTTCTTATTAAAGGACAACACTTATTAAACAACCTGGTTAATATATGCCGCGTTAGGTTCCTGTGCCATTTTATACTACTATATAATGTTGGAAAAAAAAGATTTTTCGTTTTATGATATATTGTACCTAAAGTAACATCTTGGTTAAGTACCCTGGCCAAAAGAGGAACACTAGGGGCTAGTCGCAAAGTTTCCTTAACGCACTGCTCCAAGTAGTGCATTTGATTCAACTGTTGGATTTGTGTTTTTAGATTGTCTTCGTATATTATTTCGTTTAATTCTCTGTATACATTTTCTTGAATATCTTGGTGTTTTGCAAGGTAATATACGCAAAAAACTACCGCTGCTCCTACTGAATCTTGTCCCTAAAATAGTTTCACACATACAGAGTATTCGAAATATATGTGCATAAATTATGTGCAGTGACGAATTAAGGATTTTTAGAGTTATAATTTTAAAAAATTATGACCTGGGATCCACATCAAATACCAGATGCTATTGGTCTCAAAGATAACACTTTGAAAAAGATCATTTTTATTTTGGAGAAACAGAAAATTCAAGTCTCAATACCGTGCATTTTTTCGGGAATTTAATCAAATTTTATTTTCAAATTCCAGATTTTTTAAAATTATCTATGTTTTTTTAAAAACCATAGTCGGTTGAATTTTTTTACTTGACAATTTTCTTATGCAATTATTTAAGATGCCTTTAATTTCAAGAAAAATGTAGATACTTTTGAGAAATTTGAAATATGACGATAAAATTGAATTAAATTTACGAAGAAATAAAAAAAGAAAATTTGACTTTAAAAATCCGATTTTTTCCTGGAAGGGTACCCAAAATTACGATAGTAGGAGCATTTAGTATATAATTGGTGTGGGTCGCATGTCTTTACCTTTATAAATAAAAAAAAGAATTTTGAAAACCCTAAATTCGCCACTGATTATATGATAGACTTTTGAGGTCAAAATAGGTTGATTAAAGTTAAAATACTTATTAATTAATTTCGTACCTACTTCTTGTACCTATTCAGAAACATTAATATTTTAGCATTACTATGCCAACATAAAAAAAAAATCAGAAATAGTTATCATGATCAAACTTCCGGCAAAATTACACTGGTAAATTTTTGACATTTGGAGTCTCAAAATAATGACATGGGAATTAAGTTATACTCTGTTTCATTGCAAGCGATAGTAATAAAATATTTAAATTTATGCTAATAAGCTTCTTGTATTAATACGGGTATAAATATTTTAGAATTCAATTTACAATGATTCAGTAGACCAGGGGTCTCCAAACTACGGCCCGAGGGCCACATCCGGACCGCGGACAGATTTTGTCGGGTCCGCGGAGAGCTAGCATACTGGTAATAGTACTCCTTTTAGAGAACAAATAATTTTTCCATCAAATTAAATTTAGTTTACTGAAGTATTCTAATTTTATGTTGAATAATTATTAATATGACATCTACATTGATATGGTCATGGGCTAACTCCGCTAACTCATAACATTCTTGTAGGCTTATTGTTATTGTTTTTGTGATAAATTGGATAAAGAAACAAGAATTGTAATGAGTAAAGACATGCATAATATGCAGAAAATTTAACTTCAGTATATAATAATTAACAAATTATTGAAATGAATCCAACTAACATTTTATACATTTTAAATAATCACATAACTTATAACAAACATAATGACATATGAAATATAATGAGATTTATGTAATTGAGATTTTCCACTGACAATAGTTTGTAGTTGTGGACTAATTTTACTTGTACCAATTATTAAAAGAGATTTAAGATGCTCATCAGTTAATTTCGATCTGTAAACATTTTTTGTGTACTTCATTTTGGGGAAGGTTTTCTCACACAAATAAGTAGTACCAAAAACAGAAAACAGACCACGAGCAAATTTATGCAAATTATCAAATTGTGTCAGTGGAAGACTCTTATAAAATTCCAACAAAGATGAGTTTTGATATTTGTTCTTAATTATATCACTGCATTGTAGATCAATCATTTCCATTTGAAGTTCCGGGGCTAGGTTTCAATGTCAGTATCAAAAGGATTCTGAAAAATCTTAATTTGATTCGCAATGGCATCAAAGTCCGAGAAACGAGTATCAAATTTATCTTCAAAGCACTCAAAGTTTCGATTGCAAAATCGATAGGAAACTCAGTCTCAGTAGTGTGGCTGAATATTTCACATGTTTTAAAATGTGAAAAACATTTACTTCGTAGTTGTGATTGAAACAGTCTCAATTTCTTCCGGAATGATTTGAAATTAGTGTATAAATCAGGAAGATGCTGGTTTTCTCCTTGCAATCCCAAATTCAGTTCGTTCACATGTTTTGTCAAATCAACATAGAATGCTAACTTCCACAGCCATGCGTTGTTTTGTAATTCAGTAAGAGGGCGATGCTTTTCTTTCAAAAAATTTCGATCACTGCTCGAAGTTCAAAAAAGCGCTGAAGGACTTTCCCACAACTAAGCCAGCGTACGGCAGTATGATAAGGTAAGTCAGTTTCTCCAATCTCTTCAATAAATTTCGGAATTGTCGGTGATTCAGCCCAAAGATCTGATAAAATTAACAGTTAATATGACTGGTTTCAGAACGTCAGACATATCCAAACATTTTCCGCACAAAGACTGTTGATGAATGATACAATGTAAGACTAATGGTTTTGAAACCGTCATTTTCTACAGCCTTTGACACAAGAGCGACCACTCCTTTATCTTTCCCACTCATGTTTTTGCCTCCATCAGTTGTAATACATTTCAAGTTTTTCCATCGAAGGTTCTTTTGATTAATGGCCATTTCAACTCCTTTAAAAATATCTGTACCAGTAGTTGTGCCATGAATACTATACATATCAAGAAGTTCTTCGTGCACTTCATAGCTTTTATCTACTTCTCGAATATAAATCAACACCTGAGCAGTATCTGACACATCCGTTGACTCATCCAAGGCCAAAGAAAACCACTCAAAATGTCCATTTTTGTCGAACCACAGTGTTTGCTGACATACTGACAGTTTTTAATAAATTTACCTTTTCAGGGCACATTTCTTCGGCTACTGCAATTATGCATTCTTTGATCATTTCTCCATCGGTGAATGGTTTTCCACGTTTTGCAATTTCAAGAGCCACACGAAAGCTGGCACGAGTTGCAGCCTCTTGTTCAGTTTTGAGTTTTGTAAATGAAGATTGCTGCGATTTCAATCCGCGCTGCATAGCTTCGAATTTTTCTGTCCGCAAACTTCCTGTATATTTTGAGTAATTTTGAAAATGTTTTGTTTCATAATGACGTTTAATGTTATATTCTGAGAACGGCTATGCTTTCATTGCAAATCAAACATAGCGCCTTGTTACTGGACTCAATTACGAAATACTGAATGTTCCACTGATCTTTGAATTTTCTGCATTCACTATCAATTTTTCGCTTCTTTTTCCATACTACTAATTCCACACAAAAGCAACAATTCAAATCAAAATACTGTTATAAAGATGTCTTAAACCTAAACACGCACAAACACGTTTTAAGGAGGTATGCAATATTTTATTTAACAACAGTGTCATAGGAACTGACTTGTGGTTGCGCCACTAGCCTTCTTATATATTCCAATTACTGCTATCTAGAAGTGAGTGGAAGACACCAGAACTTTCTCGAACCAACGAGATTATTCTGTACGTGCTATTAGCGCCATCTGTTAGCGATAGAAGGTACTACCTATTTCCGCTTGTGTCCACCAGATGTCGTGTCACGTTACTCCTCATGGCTGGTACTCTACGACTAATCTAGAAATTACAGATAATGACAGGAAAATTAATAATATGCAGTGTTGCCGTTTTGCGGACTTTAGTCCGATTTGCAGCCTTTTTTTAAACGTTGTGTACTTTTTCGGACTTTTTTTTTTATCAGTGGACTATTTCACTTCTTACCACCGGCAACAATGATAATATGGTTTTGGCCCTCGGAACTTACTGGAGTAATCAGTGTGGCCCTAAGGCTGGAAAGTTTGGAGACCCCTGCAGTAGACAATTAGAATGCTGCCGGTACTCTTCCCGGGCCCGGTCTAATATGAGGCAGCCCTTTGGGTCGAACAACAAAAGAATAACGTAGTGTGGGCCAAAATAATGCTATAAAACCCTTGAAAGTGGCGTACGCTTGGGCTGGTGTTTGTTAAAAAGGTTTTAAATATTTTTTTTTAAATAGGAATCTTATTTTTTATAATATATTTTAATATTCGACAATTAATACCTAGGTTTGAGTAAAAATATAAAAAAATATTTACAAGTTTTATTGATTTATTTGACCGTAAGACAAAATTACATTTTTGTTTAGCAATCGTCAAAACTTTTAAACTAACCTTATAAAAATACTTAAAACACTAAAAAACGGTTTTACAAGTAAAACAATAACATATTGAAATATTAAAAATGCACTAATTAAAATAATAAAATAAACTAAAGTTAAAAATTTATAATTAAACAATAATGCTTAATAAAAATATACCACAGTGCCAGACTATGTAAAGTACAAATTAAATGTGAAAATGTCACCAAAATAAAAAATAATATTAAATAAGTATTGTTTTCTCTTTACTCCAATACTCAAGACTAAATCGAACCTAAGCCATTTCCTTAATTCAGAAAAATAGTATTTAACGATTTAGAATTTTTAAAAATAATTCAATAAAATGACTTTACTGAAAAGTTGATTTTTTGACTTAACAGAGTCTGACTCTGGGGTACAGAATCCATGTCATATTATATGTATTACTCACATCTACCTCTTAGCAATTTTTCATATCTGACAGATCACTTAAGGAACCATCACTGCTTGAATCATTTAAGTCTCGTTTTATATTTAGAGGTTCAACAGGTTCATCGACTACTTTATCCATATTCCACATTTTATTTTTTACATGTAGCACATGTTCACATCTTTGCCAGTTTTCTGGAAAAACATTAAATATGGCATTTTGAACAAATTTTTTAACTTTCGCTGTTTTTAAAGTTGTATTATTTCTGGCAACTTCACCTTTCACTTGCGCCCATATAAGTTCTATGGGATTGAGTTCGCAGTGATAAGGTGGCAGCCGATACACACTAATATTTCGTTTTTTCGCCATTTCATCAATGACGAAATTTGTCGCCACTTCAATTTTTACTAGTTGTAATAACTCTCGCTTAACACTAGCTTTGGGAAATTTAATGTTCTTCTGCATTAACCAGAGTTCAATATCTTTTTTGAGCGAGCTTAAATTTGGGACATATTCCAGTTTTTAAGAATGGTAACTTGCGTTATCCATTACAATAACAGAACTCTCTGGTCGATCATCTGCGAAAACCAATCTTCAAATACATCAGAATTCATGTATTCGTGATAACCTCCTGTTTTTTTAGATTCAAAAAGACCTTCGTCTACAAAACCATTCTTGCTTCCAATACGAGTACTAATTAGTCTTCGTCCCTTCCCAGATGGAGGTTTTAAACCCGTGAAAAGGCCTTTATTTGAAGCCTGGCGGGCAGTTGTAAGATTCCCATCTTGCCAAAATTTCTTTTGCGTATATCCCTTATTTATACAGGTCTTATTTAGATGATATATTGCTTTTCCTTTGGAACGAGCTCTTTTTATTTTTCTCAAATAATCTCTTCTCCATTGGACAATCTCTTCACTTTCTATTAACAAAGATTTTCTTTGGAACTTCTTCCACTGAAAATTCAATCCCTTTAAAATTCTCCATAGTTTTACCCAACTTATTTCTGGCACTTCCAGATGATTTCCGACAGCTCAAAAAATAATATCCACGGATTTTTTTTTCCATAAAGAAACTATG
>JAHBCN010007337.1:0-43799 GCA_019359885.1 Listronotus oregonensis | reverse complement strand
CTCGAAGGCACCGGGGACTACAAAAAAAAAACAAAATTTTTTTAAAACCATCCCCACTTGCGTCTCACGATTTTGGGGCGGGCTTTCGCGCCCCCAGTGTGGAGCCGACTTTTAGAATTTTATTCAGAATAAAAAAAAAAAAAATAATAGTGTACATACATTTGAAATATTTAAAAAAATGTTTTTAAAAGGTACAAAAAAAACATCTAGTTTTTTTTAAAAATTTTTTAATTTAAAAAAAAATTAAAAGCATTTTGGGGAAAAAACACAACTTTGTTTTGGGAAAAACCGGGGTTTTTTTCAAACCCAAAAAAATCCTAGTCAACAGATCATATTTTCTTGGTTTAATATCCAACCATATTTTTCTTAATCCTTAATGCTACTCTATACGTTAGTGAGATATCTTCACAGCCTGGCTTAAGGGCTATGGGGATAATTTTTAAATTAGTGTAGCTACAATAGTCTTTATTTCTAGATAGGCAAACTTAAAACCCAAAAAACAAATAAATCGTAGGTACCAAATCTGAAAGCCTGAAGGTTTACATATCTTTGTGATATTAAATTGCATTTTTGCTTTAAAAAAGATTAAAGAAAATTTACCTATACAGTTTCTAGGTCCTGCACTAAAGGTATAAAGCTAAAGGGGTGCATTTTTTTGTTTTTTTTTGGGGAAAATCTGTTAGGATAAAATTTTAAACGGTCCGGAAAAACTGGGGTAACTGATGAGTTTAAATGGAGATATAAAAAGATTTTTTTTTGGTATTTTTAAGATAAAAAAAAGAAATGTTTTTTTTTAATGTTTGCCATATAATGCGGTTTTTTATATATCATTTAAAATTTTTTTTTTTTTTTATCTTGGGACAGTCCACGAAGGCTGATGCCTAAGTATTAAACGTACCGTGGGTGTCTTCAGTGTGGTGAGAGGGAGTTTGTTCACACGGGACTTAAATTTTTAAGATTGGGGGAAAGGGAAAAAACTTCTGCGGGCAGCAGGTTCCATAGTCTTGACACTCTAGGGATGAAGGAACGGGAAAAAAGGGGTTTCCGGGGCCTTAACTGAACTGTAAAAGGATGCATACAAGTTGCACTACGTGTTGCTCTGTTGGGAGCGGGGCCCGAGAAGGAATTATACTGGCCAACCCTTTTAGCAGAACCGGGGAAAAAACCTATAGAAGAGCGACAGACCCCACAGCTCGACGGTGGGCAAGAAGAGGAAGCCTTTCTGTGAGCGTTGGATGATTAATAAGACGAACGGCTCTTTTTTTAATAGAGTCCGGAATGCGGTTGTAGGGGACGCCATTCCCCAGACAGGGAGAACAATATTCAAAGAGGGTCTGATTTGGGATACATACAGAGGTACAGATTGGAAGAAGAGAAATATTTTTGGCCCGGAAGAGAAATCCAATCTTTTTGAAGCTGCCAAGCTATGGATAAAATGTGTTTGTGCCAGTTGAGGTTATCCTCAAAATAACGCCGACAAGATTAAACTTTGCCCTGCAGAACCCCCGGCCGCTCATATGTAAGGAATGGGCATTTGCAGACTTTTTTACGACAGCGAACATGACTGGTTTTCGAGGCATTAAACTGAACAAGATTTTTGGCGCCCCAATCCAAGATAAGTTTGAGGTCTTGTGAAAGAGATATCTGCATTGGACCTCGCCAAACAGGAATCGGTGGCCTAAGAAATTGAATACTAGAGTGGAGGGTACTATCGTCAGCAAAACTAGAATGGGATTGATTGTGGAAGAGAGAAGATCGTTAATGTGTAAAAAACAGGTGGTGGCACTGAACCCCGGGGACCCCGGTTTAAATTTTTAGAAGCTGGGGAATGACCATCTACACTAACTGATAAGTCGATTGAAAGGAAACTGGAAAGCCAGGAGCAAAGCTAGGTGGAAGACCGTAAGGGAAGTTTGTTAAAAGCCCATCAGCGGGACCTGATCGAAAGCTTTGGATATGCGGAAAGATTTGGGATTCACCAAGAAACCAAGGGACTTGTTCCAGTTGGGAGACAAAGGAAAGAAGATCAGCTGTGGATCTACTGTGACGGAACCAATTGTTATAAATGTAAGACCTTTTTTTCCAGATACTTTCAATTTGGGAATTAATAAATTTTTTTCCATTACTTTGCAAACAACTGAAAGAAAAAGATATAGGTCTAATTTGAGATGGCCCCTTAAGTTTGTAAATTTATTTTTTTTTAAATGGTGGTGTAAAGTTTTAATAGAGCCAATTTACTCGATATTTAAAAAGGTTTAAAAGTTGACGTTTTCCTATGGAAAAACTGAATAACGTGGCTGATAACATTACAAAAATTTGTAAATGTTTATTGAAAGTGTATAAGGAACCTTCAAATTAATTAGAACAGTAGAAAAATGTGTTGGAAATATGGTTGTACATACCATTTTGTAAGGCCACCATAGAAGAAAAAAAGGTATGGGTTTGAAAGATCGTCAACTAACCAAGAAGACATTAAGTAGAAGCTGAGGAATTTTGTTAAGACATTATGAGAAATATCCTATATAAAACTTTCGGATTTTGGAAAGCTGTGTGCAATGGAACAAAACAGATCCGAAAACAACTTTTTAGCAACTTTTGGAGCATTTTAGAAGGATAAAAAGGATTTTGAACATTCTTAAATTATTATTATGAAAAAGACTTGGGGCATGGGCTTTAGTTTTTGCAAAAGAATCAATGACTTAAATCCAACCTTAATGCAGCCTTGTTTCTGCTGCAGCAGAAGTAACAGGAATTGTATAAAAAGAATAACATTGTAAATTGCACTCATATTTGGTCATTATTTCCACACATAATTGGTAGAACAGTCCATGGCTGGAAAAATTCAGGTAAACTGGGTGATAAATATTTAATATTTAAGTGAAAAATTGGGACCCATTATATTATAATATTTACTATAGAGTTTATTACGATTTTTTAATAAAGTTACTTTTTCTGCAACTAGTAAAATGGCTGCTGTTGAAAATTTAAATATTTGGCAAATTACACTCATGCCAGTAAAGAGTGTATTTATTTAAGCTATTATTGTGTCTAGTACAATATGGAATATAGTAATATTAAATATTTCTTCTCTGCTTTGAAATTGGTTGTCAGAGACTAATTTATCAAAACATTGCATAACTCTTCTTTGTCGTTTTTTGTATAGGTGGGGATCTATCTCATATTTTCTTGCTGTTTCATTGGCTCTACACTTAAAAAATTTAAAGTCATTTCTTATAAGCATTTAATATTGCTTTATCTTTGCTAAAGCTCAACTTGCGTTGTCCAAATTGATGTTGCCTATTTGTAAAATTTTGAGTGCATAATTGATGTCAATCATTACATTTTGTTTTAAACTTTCTGCTCTTTACTGGGACTTAAAAACTATTTCTAACTAATGCTTAAAATATATAAAAAAAACTCAATATTCTATTGCAAATATCGGTCCATACGATACTCAGTCGAGTTTAATGTTTTTAGAGTGGACTTTGATTCGCCAGTCCGAAAGCTACGTCACTGACTTAGTTCTACCACAGTGATCCTAAATCAAAGCAGAAGGCTAAGAATTAGTGTTCACTTCCTACTTTGACTCTGAAAGAAATTAGGATTGAGAAATCGACCAAATAAATACACAATAATAAACTTAGTTTACTACTGTAACCTTTTGGATCAGCTGCACGTTAAAATTCGTAAAAAAGGAACTGGTTTACAGAAGAAGAAAATTATTTTCCATCAAAACAATGCACGTTTTCATAGCTCAAAAACTATTGCTAAAATTAGTAAATTAAAGTATGAACTGTTGCACCAACCATCCTATTTACCAAATTTGGCTTCTTTTGCGTTTGTTTACATCCCAAAAATGCTTTTCTAGAGAACAATTTTCATTGAACGAAGAGGTAATAGCAAGCCTAGACACGTGTTTCGACAATTTTCCTGAGTTTTCACTTCAGGGATAAAATCTATAAACTACAAGATTACTGGAGAAAGTGTATTGAAGCCTAGGAAGATTATTATTCATTATAAATGAATTTTAAAGCATAAAACTATGTTTTTCTTATTAAAGGACAACACTTATTAAACAACCTGGTTAATATATGCCGCGTTAGGTTCCTGTGCCATTTTATACTACTATATAATGTTGGAAAAAAATTTTTCGTTTTATGATATATTGTACCTAAAGTAACATCTTGGTTAAGTACCCTGGCCAAAAGAGGAACACTAGGGGCTAGTCGCAAAGTTTCCTTAACGCACTGCTCAAGTAGTGCATTTGATTCAACTGTTGGATTTGTGTTTTTAGATTGTCTTCGTATATTATTTCGTTTAATTCTCTGTATACATTTTCTTGAATGTCTTGGTGTTTTAAGGTAATATACGCAAAAACTACCGCTGTCTACGGAATCTTGTCCCTAAAATAAGTTTCACACATACAGAGTATTCGAAAATATGTGCATAAATTATGTGCAGTGACGAATTAAGGATTTTTAGAGTTATAAATTTTAAAAAATTATGACCTGGGATCCACATCAAATAAGATGCTATTGGTCTCAAAGATAACACTTTGAAAAAGATCATTTTTATTTTGGAGAAACAGAAAATTCAAGTCTCAATACCGTGCATTTTTTTCGGGAATTTAATCAAATTTTATTTTCAAATTCCAGATTTTTTTAAAATTATCTATGTTTTTTTAAAAACCATAGTTGGTTGAATTTTTTTACTTGACAATTTTCTTATGCAATTATTTAAGATGCCTTTAATTTCAAGAAAATGTAGATACTTTTGCGAAATTTGAAATATGACGATAAAATTGGAATTAAATTTACGAAGAAATAAAAAAGAAAATTTGACTTTAAAAATCCGATTTTTTCCTGAAGGGTACCCAAAATTACGATAGTAGGAGCATTTAGTATATAATTGGTGTGGGTCGCATGTCTTTACCTTTATAAATAAAAAAAGAATTTTGAAAACCCTAAATCGCCACTGATTATATGATAGACTTTTTGAGGTCAAAATAGGTTGATTAAAGTTAAAATACTTATTAATTAATTTCGTACCTACTTCTTGTACCTATTCAGGAAACATTAATATTTTAGCATTACTAGCCAAATAAAAAAAATCAGAAATAGTTATCATGATCAAACTTCCGGCAAAATTACACTGGTAAATTTTTGACATTTGGAGTCTCAAAATAATGACATGGGAATTAAGTTATACTCTGTTTCATTGCAAGCGATAGTAATAAAATATTTAAATTTATGCTAATAAGCTTCTTGTATTAATACGGGTATAAATATTTTAGAAATCAATTTACAATGATTCAGTAGACAATTAGAATGCTGCCGGTACTCTTCCCGGCCCCGGTCTAATATGAGGCAGCCCTTTGGGTCAAACAACAAAAGAATAACGTAGTGTGGGCCAAAATAATGCTATAAAACCCTTGAAAGTGGCGTACGCTTGGGCTGGTGTTTGTTAAAAAGGTTTTAAATATATTTTTTTTAAATAGGATTCTTATTTTTTATGATATATTTTAATTTTCGACAATTAATACCTAGGTTTGAGTAAAAATATAAAAACATATTTACAAGTTTTATTTATTTATTTGACCGTAAGACAAAATTACATTTTTGTTTAGCAATCGTCAAAACTTTTAAACTAACCTTATAAAAATACTTAAAACACTAAAAAAACGGTTTCACAAGTAAAACAATAACATATTGAAATATTAAAAATGCACTAATTAAAATAATAAAATAAACTAAAGTAAAAATTTATAATTAAACAATAATGCTTAATAAAAATATACCACAGTGCCAGACTATGTAAAGTACAAATTAAATGTGAAAATGTCACCAAAATAAAAAATAATATTAAATAAGTATTGTTTTCTCTTTACTCCAATACTCAAGACTAAATCAAACCTAAGCCATTTCCTTAATTCAGAAAAATAGTATTTAACGATTTAGAATTTTTAAAAAATAATTCAATAAAATGACTTTACTGAAAAGTTGATTTTTTGACTTAACATAGTCTGGCTCTGGGGTACAGAATCCATGTCATTAATATATGTATTACCTACATCTACCTCTTAGCAATTTTTCATATCTGACAGATCACTTAAGGAACCATACGCTTGAATCATTTAAGTCTCGTTTTTTATTTAGAGGTTAACCCGGTTCATCGACTACTTTATCCATATTCCACATTTTATTTTTTACATGTAGCACATGTTCACATCTTTACCAGTTTTCTGGAAAAACATTAAATATGGCATTTTGAACAAGTTTTTTAACTTTCGCTGTTTTTAAAGTTGTATTATTTCTGGCAACTTCACCTTTCACTTGCGCCCATATAAGTTCTATGGGATTGAGTTCGCAGTGATAAGGTGGCAGCCGATACACACTAATATTTCGTTTTTTCGCCATTTCATCAATAACGAAATTTGTCGCCACTTCAATTTTTACTAGTTGTAATAACTCTCGCTTAACACTATCTTTAGGAAATTTAATGTTTTTCTGCATTAACCAGAGTTCAATATCTTTTTTGAGCGAGCTTAAATTTGGGACATATTCCAGTTTTTAGAATGGTAACTTGCGTTATCCATTACAATAACAGAACTCTCTGGTCGATCATCTGCGAAAACCAATCTTCATATACATCAGAATTCATGTCTTCGTGATAACCTCCTGTTTTTTTAGATTCAAAGAATAAAAGACCTTCGTCTACAAAACCATTCTTGCTTCCAATATGAGTACTAATTAGTCTTCGTCCCTTCCCAGATGGAGGTTTTAAACCCGTGAAAAGGCCTTTATTTGAAGCCTGGAGGGCAGTTGTAAGATTCCCATCTTGCCAAAATTTCTTTAGCGTATATCCCTTATTTATACAGGTCTTATCTAGATAATATATTGCTTTTTCTTTGGAACGAGCTCTTTTTTTTTTTCAAATAATTCTTCTCCATTGGACAATCTCTCACTTTCTATTAACAAAGATTTTCTTTGGAACTTCTTCCACTGAAAATTCAATCCCTTTAAAATACTCCATAGTTTTACCCAACTTATTTCTGGCACTTCCAGATGATTTCCGATAGCTCAAAAAATAATATCCACGGATTTTTTTTCCATAAAGAAACTATGTACAATACGTCTAATTGCTTGCTTTGTGTCATCTGTTATCTAATTTTTTTTGCCTGGTCGCTTTTTTGGTGATGCTATACCTCCCTCTTTTTCTTGTTTTAGAATTCTGTAAACTGTCGCTTTTCCGACTTCACTCATTAAAGCACATTTTTCAACTGTATCATCGACACTTAAATCACAGTTTTACTTATTTGTGATATAATTGAATACGTTTTTAACAATGCGCTTTTCGTTTAATGTTAAATGGCCGAGGTGTGCACGTGTTGTTGAACAAGCCATTTTGGTAACTGTAACATTATAACACTGTAACAATAATAAAAACTACGCAATTGCACATTTAGAAAGATTATTAGTTTCCCAAATAAGGACAATCACAGGTAGACAGTAATCAAACCTAATTGGTCTGCCAAATAATGGCCGTTGGTATGTTATTAGGAAGGCAGATTGAATTAGGCCTAACAACTTCTGGGAATATATACTTTATTCAGATATTTATTTTAGTTATGGAATAATCAATATTTAAATTTATTTTCATTATTTTATGTTGTTTTCAACAAATATAAAAACAGAACATTAAACCGTGCAATCGTATACAAAAAATAAGTAAAGTAAATAATAAAAATATTAGGATAGAAAATCGGTCTAATTTTGGTTGACACAACACAAGAAATCGGAATACTTCTAATATTTATTAACCTTATTTGCATTTAAGGATAAATATATCTATATATATAAATAGATAAAGATACATATACCAGCGCGCCTATGGTTTACGATTCTTAATCCATTTCGTAAAATTTTATTACTATCGCTTGCAATGAAACAAAGAGTATACTAAACGATTTCCGAATACTTACTTTAAATTTTTTAGTGGTATCAAAAGTTAAATGTTCCCCTTCTTCTTTGATAATGATAACATTTTTAGTTTACTTTCCGAAACGGGACACGTAGGAATTTTATTTACTATTTCAATTGCATTGACAAATGACAAGATCACAAATCTGACAGCGAAGTTTTTGTGATTCTTTAAGGTTTACTCTATTTTTTTAAACTGTTGTCGTTTACGAAAAAAATTAGTAACAATATCGTAATAAATTATTTGTAGAAAATTTTTAAACCGAATATCCTTAACTTAGTAACAGAAAATTATTTCTCTGTTTAAAATATAATATAAAATAATTAAATCTCGCTTTCTCTTCGAGATAATTTTTAAAATATTGACCTCAAAAAACTTTCAGTAATAATCGAAGCACTAGGGATATTATAAGTTATAATAAAGGCCTTACAGCTAACATAAAGGTGACGCTCTCATTAAGAATATCTTCTTCGGAAAAGTCGGAAGTTTCTGACAGCTCTATAAACATATCCAAAAGACAAGTATTATCCATGTTTCCGCTTTTTCGCTGTCTTATTCGCTCTTCTAAAATCTGTAAGTAAAATTTTAAATATTTTTGGTGCAACACGCTTCTATTAAAAAAAACAACCTTTTTGACATATAGATGAAGATCCTTAGTATGCTTAGATTCATTCTTGCTCATTTCCGAATATTTAAACACAAAATCTAAGAGCAACCATGGTTTCATCAATCTTTTTATTAGCAACAATTCCCCTCTGAAACAAAAGTCATAAATAGGTGGGTTCAAATTAAAACAAACGTTTACCTTCTAAACGGCGTCTCATCATCAGGTTTTAAAGTCACTCCGAGTACAGTCTCTGAAATAGGAATAATAAGAGTATTATGTATTAGAGCCGTTTTTTACATACCAGAATAATTCCGAAGATTAAAAGCATAATTGTGCCAAAAATTTACACAATATTTATTTTGGGTTTTTCATGTTTTATAATAATTGTAACTCAAACTTTTGCAATAATAATATTAAACATATCCGATAGATAACGCGTCACTATTTTTAAATAGTGACGTACTACGTACGTACGCGCTTTCGTTTTTTTGCAATGCGCGAAAGCTTACTTATGCCATTCTAGAAAAACGGCTTTGACTTCTCCCCACCCCTTTCGATTTCTATGGCGAGAATCGACTACAAACAATTTTTGGTGTCACTAATATCGGTTCAGTAAGATCATAACCTTAATTAAATCAAAGAGTTCCCCAGTAGTTAAATTTGTTCTAAAATTTTATTGTTCTTTCAGAATTGTATCATCCAATTACATTGGTAACTAAAAACATAAATCTATTTAATAATTTAAAACAAAAATGTCTTAAGTACATAGGCCATAGTTACCGATATTTTCTCTTTTAAAATAAAAAAGCTGATGTAGGTTAACCTTTCCGTTTTTTTTAGCCACTTTTTGTCCATTTAATCTTGTTATACAGTGTGGATCAGCCAAATGGAATAAATTCAATATTAATAAATGGAGGCGATTCGAAAAATGCTCGACATTCATTAATATTTTTAATCAATTTTTTCAACTAAAACTGTTTATACAGAGGTGTCATGTGACGGTGGCAATATCAACTTTCTTAATTTAAATGCAACACCTTGTATATTATTCAATTTTGGATTCTTCAGAATATTCTAGATATATTTCGTTTAAAATGTCCCTATACCTATTTTCAACTGTTTCGGAAATATTAGGTGCTTTTAGATGTATTGTCTTTGCATGCTTCCACTTACTTAGGGGTTATTTTTTGAGCATATACCTACTAGAAGCAGCCTTGGGAACAAACGTGCGAGAGAGAAGCAAGAATAGGTGTATAACCTCTCTCCCTCTCTCTTAATTTGTCGGCGGTGTATATACCCCTCTCGGGAGTCAATCAGCTCTCGGAGCGAAAGAGAAATGTTATACATTTTTCTTCTTTCTCTCTCGCACGCTTGTCCTCACAGCCGAGCGGCAAGGCTACCTCTAGTAGGTATATACACAATAAGTAACCCTCAAGAAAGTGGCAAGCATGCAAAGGCAATAGATGCAATAAACCTGAAAACGCTAAATATTTCCGAAACAGTCGAAGATAGGTATAGGACATTGTACATAAAATATGTCTAGAATGCTTTGAAAAAAAAAAAAGAATAATATACAGGGTGTTGCATTTAAATTAATAAAGTTGATATTGGCCACCGTCACATGACACACCATGTATAAGCAGTTTTAGTTGAAAAAAATGCGCAATTAAAAATATCAATCGACATGTCTGAGCATTTTTTCGAATATGCCTCCATTTATATAATATTGAATTTATTCCATTTGGCTGATCCACACTGTATTTTTTCTATAAAAATATAGAACTAACAAACAAACAACTGTTGCAACAGTTGCAAGCAAAGTAACAACTTCCTTTTACCTACCCATACCACCTGACATAATTTAAATAACACAAAAAGCTTTTTATTTGTTCATTTTCCACCTTTTTAGGTTAAGTTTGGCGTCTGTTTACCAAATTAGCTTTTGCACGCATGAGTATCATATAAATTATAATAATAGTATTATTAAAATTTATTATAAGTAGCACGCATAAATGTATAAAACGGGCCTTAAAATAAAAAAAAATATTGTATTTACCAAACAATATAAATTCTAGGTTAGAATGTAATGTTTCTTATTTTTCAATCATTTCGTAATAAAGCAGATCAAAATTTGTGTTTAACTTGGCTTTAATTACACAGCCCCACAAAAAAAATGTCGAGATCCGGGTCGGACCATGATATTTCCATGAATTTTTCAACTCTGAATCCGAGTCCGATCTCAGAAAAGGCCCTACACCTCTAGGATTGGCCCCAGAGGCCGAAAACTATCCCTACTCTAAGACCAAAACTACTCCTAGGGAGGGGTGGAAAATCGAGTTCTGGACGCCAGAATCGCAACAGTGGTATTCTCATGTACTTGTCAACGCTGGACCTGAATTTGTGATCGAAAAGTTTTTACCTTACTGAAATTCACCCTCTAGGACCACAACCACCAAGGTGGGAAAATCGAGTTCTGGACGTCGCGTCGGTATAGCAACGGTGATATTATTTATCATGTACTTGTTAACGCTGGACCTGAACTTTGGGCTTGAACAATGCCCAAAACTATTCCTCGGAAGGAGTGAAAAATCGAGTTTGGACGCCGGAATCGCAACAGTGGTATTCTTAAGTAGTCTTTTGCAATGGATCCCAATTGTGATTTAACCAGAACACAATTTTCAACCCCTACCTAGGGGTAGTTTTGGTCCTAGCGGGTGAATGTCAGTCCGAGAGAAAAACTTTTCGACACCTTATTCGGTTTTAGCGTTAAAAAGTATGTGAGAATACCACCGTTGCCATTCCAGCGTGCAAAACTTGATTTTCCAACCCTTCCTAGGGTAGTTTCGTCCTAGAGAGTAAATTTCAGTAGAGAAAAACTTTTTGACCAAAAATTCGGCTCTGGCGTGAAAAGTACATTGGAAAACCATGGTTAAAATCCATCTGCCACCCTTCTAGGGGTAGTTTCGTGTAGAATTGGCCCCAGAGCCGGATTCGGATTCAGCGTCGAAAAATACATGGAAATATTATGGTCCTTGATATTTTTTGTGGAGCTTTGTTATTTTTAGCCTAACATCACACTTTTCACACAAGTAAATTATAAACAACCAGACAACGGCGCGCATCTATGAGAACCGATGTTAGAAGAAGAGCGCTGCATATCATGGATTTCGCTCTCTTTTATAGTGTTACTTAAAAAATACTGTTTATTAACTATTAAATTTTATCTATTATACCTAATATATTTTTTAAGAACCAGAATATAAAAAAACGGTTAAAATGCAAATTGCATTAAACTTTTATGTCTAATTTAGTGCATGACACTTACTATGCAAAATGTTAACAACACATATATTGGCTATCTCGGTTATTTTAACACATTCCTTTCCCGACAGATTTTTTATCATTTCTTTAGAGACTGCGGCGAAACTGTCGAAATAGTTTTCCAAAAGTTTATTTGAAAGTATGGTTGAATAAGTCTTCTATTATTTTCCATTTTTCACCTGGAAATTAATAATATACAACAAAATATTAGAACAAGCAAAGGTATAAGAGGGTATTAGTTCAACGGGTCAAATAATTTTACTACTAATACCAATACTTTTAATTGTTATTTTAATTTTTCTTAAATATATAAAAAATTAGGATGAATGGAGCTTTGTTTTAAATAGAAATAAGTAATTTTATAATTTTTTTAACTCTACTTATTTTTCCCGATATGGTTAGTAGATAATAAATGAAAACGAAGTGTTAGTAATCGCTATAGGTGGGTGTCAAAATATGAATACAACTTCAATAATAAGAAAATAAAATTGTTGCGCATAAACGTAGACATTTTTTTCTGAATTTTATTTTTTTCCTCGAAAAGTCCCTGTTGGTTTAAAATTTAGTTATTAACGTACCATGGGTGTCTTTTAATTGTTAATAAAAGCTATTTAACGAACACGGAATTAATAAGAGAGATTAATGATCGAGGCCATATACCGCGTAATAAGCGTTAAGGCATGAGATCATCAATTAATGCCCAAGTTAGTTACAACATTTTTTGACTATAGTTTTGTTTTAAATTTTGGAAATAATACATTTTAATCATCATGGTTACCATTATTTTCAATACTTTCACACATCTGCTTGCAAAAAAAGTAAATCCCATTCAAAAGTATATAATGCCTAAATAATATGGAAACGTTGGGTTGCCTTACTTTTTCTTGTCATAACTATTGGGTTGCCAGGTATGAACAGATAACTGGAGATTGTAATTTGCACCCATCTGCATGCCAGATAAATTTAATACTAAAGTAAAGATAATTTTATTGCAGACCCGGTAGTATAGGATTGCTGCAACAAAATCGATCAAGAATCAGGGTTTTGATTTTATACGTGTTTACCATAGTAAATAAGACCTAACAAACTGGGTATTTTGGCCAAGTTCTTTATTAACATCTCGGAGGGGCGGAGCGACAGATTTTTATGTCACGTGGTCTTGCAGCAGATGATCTGCTAATAGAACATAGATGATTAGTTAAATTGCTTAAATAAAATTGAAATTACCAAGTAAATTAGATTAAATCAAACATTTAAATGTCTTATAAATTTTATGTCCTAGTTGACCAACGTTATGTTGTTAACGTTTGATTTTAAATACAAAAATAATTTTAAAATATTGCTCTTGACTTTTAATATTGAACGTTTATAAAATCTGTTGCTCGAAGCTTCGATAACACTAAAATTTTGGGACTTCCATATTCATTATTTGTTAATTGATACACAACCTTTTGGTAAGTGATGTATCTCCAACAGTTTTGAAGTGATAACTAAAACCTATTCTTAAAAGATATGTCTCCTACAGGGTTCTTCTGGGTTTGATTTTGATGTAATGGGGTTATTAATGGATCTTCTGAGAGCGGGAGATCTCCATCACTGAGTCTCCGGGCTCTTGACTTGCATCCGGCTAGCTTTTTCGGCATGAGACTTTTATCCCCTATCCCCTGAAGGAGCTTGTGGGCCCCTGCACTGGCTGTACCCGGGCCGGCAGTACCGGGGAGCGCAGTGGTACGGAGTCCCGAATTTTCTTGGTCCATCAGCGCCGAGAAGCGTTTCCTTGCATGCTCGGTGCTTTTTGTAGGTGTTCGCAACATGGTTGTTTAACCGTCCTAAGTTCCTGTGTTTTCCTGGAGTACCGGGAGTACCACCCCTGGAATGTTTACAGGAGGGTTCCTTATCCTTGGTACTAACCGTTTCTTTTAACTGGGAACCCGGTGTTCCCGTGTAGCTTCCTTAAGGGTATTTGTACCCGAGTATTTCCTGAAGCCCCTGTTTATTCCGTTTTATCCCAATACCAGCGGTATTTTTCCGGGATTTATGTTCCATCCGATTCTTTGGTGATTGCGAGTTGTTTATTCTTAACCTGGAGCTCGGTGGTCCTAGGTATGACGCAATAATTTCGAAGACATCCCTAAGTTTCCTGGATGTTCTCAGTTTTCCAGGATTTTCTGGGTTTACCATGTATTACGTTCCCTGAATTTAATCCCTAGTGGGGCCTTGTTCCTTCCCCCTTTAAAAAATAAACCACCCCCGGGCTTCGGTAGTCCCGGGAATCCTGTGATATTTAAAGTTTGAGTGTGTAGTCCCAATTTGTGCTATTTTTAGCACTAAGTCCAGCCTTCTTCTTGTCTCTTCCCAAATCGGTGGGAACAAAGGCGCCGTCCGTCTTAGTGCAATGACGGCAGCATCCCGTGTTCCAAGCTGAAAATTAAATTATTAAACCCTGGGCCAGCGGCCTATTCCTAAAAAGGAAAGTAATTTTCTTAAGGGGCCAGCCTGACGAATTCAAGGCGGCCTAATCCTCCCTTAATTTTGTGAAGTTTACGATTTCTATGAACCAGGAGTGCCGAGCTTAGTTTCAGTCGGAACTGCCTCCTGTTCTTTATAATCCTTAAAAAGAATTGGATTTATTCTTAAAAAGAATAATAGTTATGAGTGATTTTCTTTTAACACAATAAAACTCCAATTGTAGCTTTTATCTCCCAAACCCACGTTTTTTCCCCTTCACCTCGATAATAAAATCGCGGAATCTAGAAAAAGCAGCGTAAAATAATAATAAACAAAATTTAAAATCTTAAAACTTATATTCTCTTAGTTACTTAAACAAAAAATACTTATTTGATTGAATTTAACCCGAAATTTTGTTAGACCTGGGGGCCAGCCTATCCAGGCGGCTACTTCCCGGTATGTATTAGTTTACTCGACGGTCTGAACCCGGAGATCGACTAATTCTAACTGATCCTGATTCGCGAAAATCGCTGCTTTTATAGATTACGTGGCAGATACGACTTATATACACCGTTGTTCACCAAAGCTTGACCAATTTTTTAAGGTTCAGCAACGACTGCTAGATATTAGGAATATCGATCTAGGCTCGCTAAATACATTTTGGTTATTTACAATTATTACAGCTTCATTAAAATTTCTTTTTTTTAGTGTTTTCTTTATAAATAATTTTTGCTTCCAACCATTGTATGCGGTGTTGTTTGACCAAACGTTTCGGCAATCCTGACTTCGGTTTCACCTGGTTCCGTATTTTTTTTTTTGTGTTCTTTAACTTCAATTTCAGTTCTTTTCGTTTCCCCGATGTATACCTCACCACATTCACAGGAATTTGGTGGATACAGTCATTACTTGATACATTGTAGGTGGTATTTAAAGGAGTGGATTTTTACGCCCTCGACCGCGACCGCTCGGTCTTTTGTCTCACACCTTTTTATATTTCTTCCAATAGGATCAGACTTCTAATGAATCCGATATCAGATTGGAAGAGAGTTCTTACAACTCCTCTTACTGTGTCGCTACCGGACACGAGCACAATATGTTTCTGGTGCCCCTTTCCGAAAAATATGACGAGCAGACGATTAGATCCGTCAAGTCCTCCTCTCCCGGTATTTACGGAACTACCAGGTCCTTGTTACGGAAGCAGATGTTCCTTCTGAGGCCGTTTTCCAGCCTTTCCCTATAAAAACGGTTCTATCCTTTTCTGTTAAAAGCCAGGAACCCTTTTTCCCCACAAAAAGCGGTTCTGTCCGCCTTCTGTTTGGATTCAGGGATCTCTTTCTAAGCACCTGTTTGTTCGGGATGGATCCGCCCTTCCCTTTTAAAGGCGCCTGGACTTCAGGGGCATCTTTCGAAACATTCACCCGTTTCTGTCTGTTTGTGACCTTGGGTGGCACTTCTCGAAAACTTTTGGTCAGCGCACCTTTGTCATTTTTTCCTATGAAAGGTTCTGTCCGCTTTCTGTTTAAAACTAGGGAAGTAATAGTCGACCACGCCAGAGCCCCGCATTACCGCAGTAAGGCTAGATACCTAGAGGTCCCCTTTTCTCAGAGGCACCGTTGGAACCCTTTAAACGGATTCATTCACTCATCAGCACGGTATGCTAACACCTTGAGTTAAGCCTTGTGTTCGTCTTAGCATTGGATCCCGTTCCATACGGTGGCAAAAGATTTGCCAATACCCAGCAACTCTAGCGCATTTTTCAAAAGATCCTACTGGGCCCAACCACGATAACGACGTGCGAACACAGCGGTTGGGTTGATCATTGTGGTTTGTGGTCAGGTGTCGTCTTAGTAAGAATCTTTCAAGAGGAGTTTTCGAAGTTCCTGTAATATATGGAATTGTTATAAATGTTTGGATAGGGGAAGTCTCGTTTAAGTTAGAGGTTTTGTCTTATTTTGATATTTTTACATTGTTTTCTTTACCAGTTCTCACTGTATCCGTTCTACGGATAGTATAAATCGTAGCTTTTAAAAATAGTTTTTAGTTATCACTTAATAAACAAATAAAGCAAGAAAGTCCAAGATTTGTTCAATAGATATGACCGAGATTTGGGTGGTCATCGGTGATATGGCATTTCTAAACTGTAACGTGTTCATTTAATAAAAAAATTAAATTTTTTTTTCACAACGTTTCGAACAGTGATTTTTCGGAAACTACTGAGATTCCAAAAACGATCAGAGATAATTACTGTTCGAAACGTTGGGGAAAAAATTAAAAAAAGACAATGGAAGTCCGAGAAGAAGTTTTAATTCAACCTACAACATTGTCTAGAACCTTCGGGGAAAAAGTTACAAACTCGCGCAGGCGAACACGCTAGTGGAAACAGAGGATACATAAGTGGTGAAAAGTGACTTATTTTTACGTAAAGGCCGTCATTGATGATATGTTAAAAATATGTCAATTAATTAGGTATTAACTTACATATACAAAAAGGATGACGGACAGAGGTCAAGGTGATGATAAAATAGTGGAAAGTTTGTCTCTAGTCATTTGTAAGAGAGGCATCGGACATCGTAGGGAGACAAATTTGCATTAGTGCAACTTTTAGCCTTTTATAAATCCAGGAGCTTTTAATGCCCAGAACTGATTTCAGGTGTTTATTAGCATATGCAGTAAAGTTGCAAGTCTATCCGTACTCAAGCATTTTCTTGTTTTCTTTGATCATTTTGATTTGTTTTTTGGCTAACTTGACTTTTTTTTAACTTTAATATCAAACCTATGTTATTCAGAATGTCCTTTACCGTAGTTAATTTTATTTTAAAATTACCTGAAATGGACGAAGGGGACATTGTTTTAACATCAATTATATGTGGGCCATTTATTAATTACTACCCACTTTACTTTTTTGTTTACCGACATTTTAAACTTTTTTTTGAGCAAAAAAACTCACAAACTAACTGAAAACAAATTAGTGGTTATCTTTAAAATTAAGCGTAAAATTCTCGGTCAAATTAAAATGTGCTAACAACTGATTATTCCTAGGGAATTTAGTTTAAAATACATGGTTTTTGCATGCATTAAAAATCTCAAAAAATGATGCAATTTTATTCCGGTGTTGCATTTAAATCCCTGCAACGTCATGGCAGTTCTCATAGGAAGTTGGCTAGGACTGGATATCAGGGATCAACACAACATTAATGATTACCATGGCCCAAAAGCCTAATATTTATGCGATCGAACATGTGTGGGATACATTACTAAGACTTTCCGGGCTTATTTGCCGTGGTTTGTTGCTATTTCTACCTGACGTTTCGTCTACTACTGCGGGACACATTATCAAAGGTGGGTTCCCGGTCGAAGATTCTTCCTAAGTATTCTTAAGGCCATCTTTTTTCTATTAAAGTTGTTCTTATGTTTTTGAATCTCTATGGCTTCTCTGTATATTTTCGGATAATAACAGCTGTTCTATCTTGGACTTGGTGGCGTAAAAAAGAATCCTATGTAACACTCTGTAAGTTCGTGTTCAGTCACAGCGGATTTTTCTTGTGTGTTTTTTTAAGCCTGGTGTTAATACTGCGCTTTGTTAAACCTATGTAAACCCAACCACAGCTGCATGGAATTCTATAGACTCTTAGTGTCGAGGGGGGGTTTCTTTTATCCTTAGCAGATCTTAAGCTTTGCTGTATTGTGGTTGTAGGTTTTAAAACAGTCTTTATCTTGTATTTCTCTAAGATTTTGCCTATTCTGTCTGATACATTTTTAAAAGCTTACTTCGATATGTGGAATATTCTGGATGGTAGATTGCAGGCACCTTAACTTTTTGACATGAGTTTGGTGTAGAGTGGAATGGGCATTAATCCCTCTTATTATGCCTCTAAGCTAAACACCTAATCATTAATTAACTCTTTTCTGCTGTACAGGGTTTTCTTATAATTTGGCATGTTTTTAAAGGTATTAATTAAAGGAATACAAAAAGTGGTATATACAAAAGATTTAGAATTTTTTTATAAATATTTTAGATATTACATTTGAAAAAACAACTATCAATAATGAAGCACCCTGCATTTTATTAAAAATACAAAATCTTTGCGTTTTCCCCTTTTTAAAAATATATAATATGTCTTTGTTTGGATAAGGGGTTTTTGTAACAATTTGACTTTAAATTTTCATTTTATATGTAATGGAGCAACCCTCCTTAGGTCTAGTAAGCCATGAAAGCCAAACAGAATTTTTATGTTAGATCCAGGTTGGCCAAAGATGATGACAGATAACAAAATAAATGAATTGACGTATATTGTAATTATGGAAGCAGCGATATTACTGATGATGCAGCTTCCTAAATGTTTAACCTAAATATTAAAAAATATTTTTAATACTCACCATTACTGGTTATTAGTCCATTTCCTATAAACGTGCATAACTCTATAGAAAACATTTTTATTTGAAAGCTTAAAGCTGCTCAAAATTACTTTTAAGTGATCGGGTTCGTAGACAAAAATAGTGGGCATCAAAAACACCCATATTCGGAACATCGGGGCATAGAATTTTGAAGCGTTATTGGCGACTTCCACCATTTCTTAAAAAAGGAAATTGTCTTTAAAACGTAAGCGTCACACGTTGACACCAAGGTTAAGAACTCGTCCAACGTGGGAACGAGACATTTAAATTGGTTGCATCCCAAGGCACACGCCAGTGCCTTAGGATGCAAATATCTCGATCCACACCTTGTACGAGTAGTATTGGGACCAACATTGGTGCTTTTTTCCGTAAAATCCCCAAATATACTTAAAAATTAAATCTAACGCCATATGACTTAACTTTTTTTAATGGGACACCTTATTTATTGTTTAATTTTTGACAACAGAATTAAATTATTTGAAAAATCTATATCCATTTAAATTAAAAAATTGAATGGAAAAAGCCCGATCTCTCCAGCACGTTTGAAGACATCATCTGGTACACAGATGGATCCAAAACCGAGCAGGGAACTGGAGCGGACGTGTACAGTAAAATGAGGAACTTACAATTCTTCATACCACTAGAAACGTGCAGTTCTATATTTTAAACAAAAATATATGCTTTACTGCACTGTGCAAAAGAAAACAACAGAAGGGCTTTAAAAAAATAAGCGGATCGGCATAATAACATCACTAGGTGTACTAGCAAACCCCGAGGTAACGTCCAAGCTTACATGGGAATATCAAAAAGAACTGGATGTCCTGGGAGAACGCATTAGAGTAGCTCTCCTGTGGGCGCCGGGACATTTGGGAATAGAAGGCAACGAAAAAGTGGATGAGCTAGCGAGACAGGGATCATCCACACCATACATATGGACCAGCACCTGCCCTTGAGTGACCAAAACCACAGCACCAAGGTAAACAGTGGAATGGATCCGAAACAAACACTAGGAATACTGGTCCAGTATCAGTAAAATAAGATATGGAAAAGGCGTCATAAAGAGCCCATCCAAAAGAACGAAGGAAGAACTACTCAGGTAAAGTAGGAAAAGACTTCGCATAATAGAAGGGCCGGTGTCAGGGACGATAACCTAAGAGGACACCTACACAAGATAACAATAGATACCATGGGAACCCAAGTTGCAGAATGTGCGATGAGGGGAAGAAACAGCCTACTGCATTCTGTGCGAATGTGAAGCGTTGAATCACAAAAGACAGTCATTATTTGGGCAATCGAAAATAAGCCCACAGGAATATATCAACCAACAAGTCTTGAGGTTATACAGACCTGTAGAAAGAACAAGACTAATGGGAGGATTGGTATAAAGATAATGGGAAATTAGGCACAAATAGGCCAGGATGCTGCGCTGCCTCCAATAATAAAAAGACGGCTTCCAGGAAAAAAACAGGAAAAAGTAACAATAAATAAATAACCAAAGACATTATTTTCTTAAAATCTAGTGTTTTTTATAGCTTTATAAGAAAATGGTAATTTTATGTCTAATCTTTTTGTTTCATTTTAAATCATTTTCGTAAGTATATTTTTAGTTTTTCGGAAAAAAAGTACACTACGGCTTTTTAACATTTTTTAAATTCAAGGAAAGTTACAAACATGACTCCGTTAAGTCCTCGTTGGATGATCCTGGATATATACGTTCGTCATTTATACAGGGTGTTTTCTAAGTAATCTAAAATATTTTAGTGGGTGATTACTCAAGTGTTTTTATATAAAAAAAAGTTCATATTAACATATGTCCCAAAATGTTTCCTTTCTCATTAGAATTTTATTACATTTTTGTTTTTTTTGTAATTATCGGTTAATCGAAATGTCTTTATTTTCTTATTCATTAAGTATTTACAGTGTTTAGTAAAGAATATGTTTTAGCGCAAATTATTATTTAGTCGCATCACCAGGAGCGTGCTCACAGGCAATAGTGTAAAATTATTTTTAAAAATTATGCATTTTTTTAATTTTTTTGTACTTCCCATTTTATATACTGATATAAGACGCCCTTTATATTTTTTAATTGCAGTTTAGTTAACAAGAAAAAAGTATATTGCTAATGTATGTTTAATAAAATTATCATAGGAAGTATGCATAAATTAGTAAAAGGAAGAACCCTAATAAGCAATAATTATATTATTAACATGTTAAAACTAAATTAAATGCTGAAAAAGTTCGAAATTAGCCATGATGAAAGCTTTTACTTTCTACTTTTTTAGTAGTAATAAAGCATACTATGAGTTTTTCTTAACATGTTTTATTGCCTTTTTTTAATACATTTTTACTACCGTCTCTCAGAAGCTAGGCTGCAAGTTAAAAATACTAAAAAGACTTCTTATGTCAGGTATTAAATAAGGATTTTAAATAAGATTTACAAGTTTAGAAATATCAGTAGCGTGCTTATATTAAAAAAATATATTATTATACAAGTACCTACCTACGCGCACACTCTTTATGAGGCGATTAAGTTATTATACCGGGTGGTGCATCGCCAGACTGGCCATAGAAAATCCCATGTAAATTTTGATACATTGAAATATTGGTCCCCTATTGAATTTACAACAAAATTGTATTAGACTATTTTGAAGACGTTAATTAGATTAGCTCACATACTAAATTTCGTTTTTTTTTTCTGATAAGGCAATTAAAAGTAATTTAAGAAAAACTATTTGTAAAATCGTTGCATATCTGCTACATACCTTAATGAATCCACCAGTAATAAATAAAATGTCTTGTCAACTTTTTAATTCACGTTTTACTTTGTATTAGTTATTTCAACATATTTTACAGTGTTAAGAGAAAATAATGGTTGTAACCATTTAATAAATACAAGTAATTACATTGAACTACATAATGAGATTTTTACATAATTGAACAATTTTATGGGAAGGTGAAAAACACACTTAAAAACTGTCTAAAAATACGTTTTAACACAATACATTGAAACTAAAAGCTAATGTTTTTTAATTAGATGCTCAAGCAGCCCTCCGTTTACTGCTAAGCAATATTCTAAACGGTTATAAAATTCAGTTCTTACATTATGAAGTTAAAGTGCCGATAGTCGATCGCACGCAGCTAAATTGAAACTTTTAATTCTTCTAAATTTTGATAACTCAAATTTGTATAAATAACATTTTTGATTTGACCCCAAAGGAAGAAGTTGTTTGGCAGAAAGATCAGTAGACCTAGCTGGCCAATTTATGGTGTAATTTGTTCCTATAGTGAGTCCATTGATAACATTTTGAACATATTCCCTTACTCCGTGAATTGTGTGCACGACAACCATCCATTTGAAACCAAATGTCTTGATTGTCAGGTGCAAACCTCTTCCAATGCCGGCCCCACTTGATTTTGTAATAGTTCTAAAAAAGTTTACCTTTACGTTTACCTTTTCAGGGTATTGAGTCCTTGTAGATACAAATCTGTGTTCATTTTCTTTGCTCCAGTATCTGATGTTTTAAACGTTTGGTTCATTGTTTAATGTAAAGGTGCATTCGTCACTAAAACAAATATTGGGTAAGAAGTCCCTATCGTTTTCAATAACTTCAAAACAAATATCTGATCTTCGGATCTCATCGCCTTTTCTTAATTCCTGATGTCTTTGATATTTGTACGGATGATATTTATATTTCTTTAATTTGTGTAGTACTGTGCTGTGATCCTTTCCTACAACTTTGCCAAGAAGCCTGGTGCTAATTCCTTTATTTTCTTCACATGAAGTAAAACATCTAAATCGGCATTATTTTCTTGAGCTCTTCCATCGAGTACATTATTATTTCGCTCTAAGCAATTGCATTTATAATAACAGTACCTTTTGTCTCAAACTTATGAACGATATTTTGAACTGTGGTCTTACTTGGAATGTGTTTGTCCGGAAAAAACGTAGAGAACATGTCGGATACTCTTCGATAACTATTTTCCATGTAAAACCATTTAATCATTGTTATTTTTCTTCAATACAGTAAAACATGTTGAAATAACTAATATACAGTAAAAGTGAATTAAAAAGTTGACAAGACATTTTATTTATTACTGGTGGATTCATTAAGGTATGTAGCAGGTATGTAACGATGTTACAAATAGTTTTTCTTAAATAACTTTTAATTGCCTAATCAGAAAATAAAGAAATTTAGAATGTGAGCTAATCTTATCAACGTCTTCAAAATAGTTTAATACAATTTTGTTGTAAATTCAATAGGGGAGCCAATATTTCAATGTATCAAAATTTACATGGGATTGCCTATGGCCAGTCTGGCGATGCACCCCCAAATATGCACTGTGAACGTTTTAAAGTTTAGGAAAAAAAGACATTTTGATTATTGGAAACAAGAAATTTTTTGACATACACCCTTCTTAGTATTTTGGGTGACTTAGGCAACACCCAGTATTTCTTAAAGAATCTTGCAATGGTCTTTTTAATATTGCCAACTGATGTCAGACCAATGACTGGTTAAAGAGATAATTGAAGAACTACAGCAAAGTTTTTTAAAAATATACACATGCTATCGTAATTCTCATTTTTATATATCACATGATTTTACTTACCGTCAGGATTTTAATTAATAAGACATTTCCCAACACTGGCAGAGCGGGAGGCCCTGGTAGTTTAAAACCCAAAATAAGTGAGCGAATAAAATTTTTTTATTTTGCTGAAGGTCAAAAAATAAGAAAACATATGATTGTCGCCCATAAAAGCTTTTGCCCAAAACATTTTATATTCCAAAGATTCTACAAATAATAAATAACAATAATAACGTTTATTTTAAGTACTTCATTAAATAAAAAATTGTTTTAATCATATTTTCTGTTTTTTTAAATAAAATTCTGTGCTTGTGTTTTTATTCGTAAAAAAAAATTTAGAGCACCATCATTTGTCAAATTTTCATGGTTTAGTTTGCAGGATGGTGCCAATAGTTTTTTAAGGTTTTTTAAGGCCTTTGTAAGTTAAATAAATTGGATGTTTTGTATCATATTTTGTTGCCTTAGTGGTTGTTTAATTGTACAATAACAATTTTTAACCCATATAATTTTGTTTTATTTCGTAAAATAGTATATTTATTACCAGAACGGAAATGACGTTTTTTTCCGTGCGGCGTGAAAATTCTCGTGTGAGGCGCAGCCGAACGGAATCATGCAAGAACGGAAAAGTCCATTTTGGACTGTAATGAACGATATTTTTTATTATACTTGGTACCTGAAAACAACATAAACAAAAACATCGAAAAAATGATTTAAGAACATTGCGATTATTTATTTTTATTTTTAAACAGTAAAACAAATTAACAAAAACAAATAAAGCTAATTAAATCTAAGAAAATTCATTTTGGACGGAACCGTTATGATTAATGGTTATATTTATTATACAATTCGCATTATTGTTGAAGCTCAATCCCTTTTGTATTTCTTTTTGTTGCACTAAAGATGGTGAAGCGGAGTGTTCGTGTATGTTTTGGTTCTCTTGATTGACTGTTACAGATTTTGTAGTTTCCAAGTTAAAAGGCCTAACAACTTTTGGAATACTTCAATTTTTCTTTGTATGGACTCCTTCCTCTATATATCCTTCTGCTACATTGGAAGAAAGCATCCTGCGTGTCTTTTCAAAGTGAGCAAATCACCGTAAGCTTTTACCAACATGGTAGCCGGAGAACCCCTTAGCCCATGTCCGGTATATTCTTCATGGTTTTTAGTTTTAAGTATTTTGGAACACGTTTTGGAATACCACTGATAGTAGGCACCCAACATGTTGAGCGTAACATCTTTGGTTTCGGTATGCAACAAATAATCTTCTACTCTCCATATTTTTAGGGTGGAGATCTGCGTATTTACGGTAAAGTGTACAGGGATTGAATTTGCAATTTTCATTGGTAATGGTAAAACTTCTTGACCTGTGAGTTTTTTCATCTTGTAAGAACACGACAAGAAACGCCCATTATCTTCCAATCGTCTAAACTCAAACGTATTAAATCATCTCTGCGGCATGCGCCAAAGATGTCAAATAATAAAATTACTTTTGCTAGTAGATATTGTCCATCTGAAGCTTTACATAAAAATATGGTTACTTGTTTTGATGTAAGAACCTTGGATTTCTTTGGAACATATTCTACAGCTTGTCGTTTAAAAAAAGCGATAGTTTTTGGATATTGGTTGTATTATCAACCATCGATTCTCCATGTAACAACTCTTTAACATGGAGAATCGAATCCATAAGGTGGATAACTTCATAGATTTGGCTTTTTCAGAAAAATAAAGTAAGATAATATCGTCACTCACAATTTTGATTCTTTTCTAAGTCCGCCATTCGGTAAAAATGTGATATTCATGTTCATATCTCAACCTGGATTTCACTGGTAATAAATCTGCACTCACTTCTGCCGCTTGTTGTAATATAATATCGGGAATATCCGGATTTTCTTCCAAATCTGAATTCATTTTTTGAAAATGGCATAAATTTCACTGACAGAAAATAAAATATGTCATTAATAAATAAATCGTTGTTATGAACAGTTTTCATAGATGGATTTTTGTATAAGCGCACGGAAAGAAGGATCGGGAAAAAAATTCCTTGCGCTGTTCTGAAAATGTCATATTTACTGTATTTTATACACAGTCGAAAATGTAGTATAATAAAAAGTTTTTTTTTGTACTTTTAAATATTTTTGGTCGTTATTATTTTTGTTAACGTATAATGTTATAATAAATGACCAAAGTTATATTTTTGATTATAGTCGCAACTATATTTTTAGGGACAAGAATGTTGTTCCAAAAAACTTGGCATAAAACCTCTCTTGAAGCCTGAAGTGTTTGTTGGTAAAATGTAATTACAAAAAAGGAATCTTGTATTATAAAAAAAATTGGATAAACACATTTTTTAAGGGTCTTTTTTCTAGTTGTGTTTTGCAGATACTGACTATTTTCAAACAATTTTTTCACTTAATTGACGAAAATTTAAGCAATATAGCGTTTGAAAAAATAGTGAATACTGTCCTTAAGTGCAGAGCTGTCAAAGTACTCTTAAAAAGTACTTCAAGTACAAGTACCAAGTTTTTGATTTTTTAAAAATTACTTCAAGTACAAGTACCAAGTATCCATTAAAATGTACTTGCATTTTCAAGTAAATTGAAAAAGTACTTGGAGTACCACTCAAGTATTTTACTTGAAGTAAATCCAAGTATTTGAAGTAAACCAAAGTACTTGGAGTAAAACAAACTATTTGAAGTAAAACAAAGTACTTGAAGTAAAACAAAGTACTTAAAGGAAAAAAAATCTTAAAGTACACCAAAAACTATAGTTAGGAAAACAAGTAGGGTTGCTAAATGTCCCGTTATAAGTCAGGGTCTTATGCATCCGATGTCCGAAATAATGTAAAATTTCGTATGTAAATTTATGGCAACAGGCCTACAATGCCGTACTCGGGTGAGCACTTGGGCCTTAAACTATTAGATATAGGAAATATTGGTTTTTCCCAAAATGGGTTTTTTCCCTGTGGTTGCCAACGGGTTGGCGTTGCCACCCGTTGGCATCCGATACATCTGTCAAAAGCGAGTGTTTTCATATGGGTGCCTACAGCAGGTTGGCACCCAAAACCTATTCTTGGGATACCTTCTACTATTATATATCTTTCTTTTTTATTTTCTCTAGACCAGAGCACTTATAATTTTCACGTTGACACAAGACCGATTTGAAGAACAAAAAGTCTAATTCTCAGTAATAGTTACACTTGTCTTGCTGTTGGATCCAATTCAAATGAGCGCTGTAATGCAAAATAATATAAACAGCAACAACGGTTGCGCGTATTTCTTGTTTTAACTTGTTTGTACGATAATCTAAGGCGTGTAAATTCGAGTACTTGGTTAATTTTTTACTTCAAGTACTTTTTATTTACTTGAAGTACTTTCTTTACTTAAAGTACTTAAAGTACAAGTACCTCCTAATAAAAAGTACTTGAAGTAAAATACTTGAAGTACAAAAGTACTTCAAGTAAAATTTTACTGAAGTGCTTCAAGTTTCGACTGCTCTGCTTAAGTGAAATAATTATTGGGTACTTTTGTAAAAAGGTACTTTGCAAAACTCGTGTTCCGGTAAAAATTTAATAAAAATTTACATAAGAAAAAATCACATGAACAGGAAAATATTCGTCTATACTTTTTACTGAAATACTTGCATAATTATTCACTTATAATACACATTTCATTTGGTTTAATGGGTGTAATTAGGAACTTAGTTCTTAAATTATCCCAAAAAAAGTTTAAAAGTAACAAAAATTAAATTAAAGCATTTTTAAAGAACATCTATCTGTATAAACAAAACCTAAACAAAAAAGTTGCCTACCAGAAAAAACGTAAAATATCCACTTAAGAAAAGTAAAAAAAAATCAGGAGTACCACAAAAATTTTAAATCAGTAAAACACAGAAACTGTAAATAATCGTAACTGTAACGTGAAAAGACTGTTTTTTATTGTTTTGGTGATAATTATAATCTTGTAGACGTGCAACAATTGTTATTAGCTTTTTATCATTTTTAAATCCCTTTTTAGTTTTTTGAATAATTTAACTAACACTGTATTAAACAAAAAATTAATGTGCATTGCTTCCTTCGTGGATAATTAATTACAAAATAATTATAGTAACAATTTTATTATATTTCTGTTCTTTTCTTTTCTTTCCATCTAGATAGTTATTGAGTTTTTGTAGTAATATATAATTTACACAAAAATGCTTCCAGGAGTATCTCCTGTAGGACTACAAAAAGTGGATGGGCCTCAACTGTTAATTTTTAAAATTTAATAAAACAATATAAGTAAAAAAAACTATTTTCACAAAATTATTTAATTTATTCCAAAAAGTGGATAGTGTGGGCCCTCCTATCCCCAAGCATAAGCTATATTGTAGCGAGCAAACAACGTAGAGGTAATCAGATTTTATTAAAACGCCAACTAACACCATAAAATTAATAATTTCGCCTATTTTAAATAAAATTCTTTCTATATTTTCATTTAAGGAGAAAGCTCCACTTAAAGAAATTTCTTTTAATTCTGTTGTTACTAAAAAAGGAATACGATATTATCGTTATTAGACGTTTTTAAAAAATAACCAATAAATAAGCTGTCAATTTTACTTTAATGTCCTATCTTTCAGTACAATTAAGATAATTATTTTAAGTGAATTTTGGAATTCTATGGGAAAAAATACACAAAAAAAAATATCCCATTTTTTTTAATATGAGAAAGGCCACAAATAGCTAATATGCCACAAATATAGTCCTCGTCCAATGGTCCTGCACGATTAACATGATAGCCTAAGAGAGCTCTTGAAGCCTTTGAGTAACGGTATTCCTGAAGGGTTAAAATTCAGTACAGCAACCACCCTCTGTTAGGTCTCAACCGTGCACAAGTACCTGATACCTGGAAGAAGAGTCGAAAGGTGTGCAGTACTCAGGGCCGTAGTCGGAGGGTGGTGGTTAGAACCCCTCTCCAAGCTTTAAGAACTATATACAGGACACGTGAGGCGGATATCTATAAATACCCGTCACTGCCAGGGATCCCCCATGACCGGTATTCCGGCGTCGTGTAAACTTCTGCCGTGTACGTCATGGTGCTCATCTCCTTAGAGTATTTGAAGCTGTATTTAAATTCATTGTACTTATTGTTTATTTTGGGCAACTATAAACTGAGAATTTAGTAAGAATTATTTTTGGTAGCATGTGTAAATATCTTTTCGGAATTTTTGCAATAAAATTAAGAAAGTTTTTTTTTAATTGATTGAAGTTTTCTGTAACAATAAACAGCCTGGGAGGTGAACATCACAGGCACTTACATCGGCGAGGCGGCGCCTTCGGAAAGTGACGACCAAGTGACCAAGCCTTGAATTACATTTTTTGTAATAACTATACGTAAAGCACGATGTACGATGCTTTTTTAAAACCTCCATAACCTTGGTAAGCTCCTGGACTTTTTTGCACAAAGTGACGCCCACCTTCGCTCGGCCAACTTCGTTGCGATCTTAATACGTTTCGGGCCGGACCCACTGTTAACCGGTTCCAGCTTTTGCAGAGGGATTCTAGACCCTCTTTCCTTTTTTTACTATAGCCTCGGATAAGGGTCAACATTCCTTTGAGATTTGGTGGGACTTTGAAGATTAATTTTTTTACCGTAATGACGTTCTTGGATATTTTGGGACAAAATACTTAGTACCCATACTTTAGCGGAACCGGGTCTGGGCTATTTGATTGGGAGTACTTTTCCCCTTAAAATGAGACCCTCTTGGATAACGGTTCTCATATTGTTTAGATTCCGTAGCACTTTAGATTTTTACTGTCGGATGGAAAAAGAGGGCACCGACAAACTCCCCAAGGTTTGGCTCGGGGACGGGCCCAACAGCCTCTGAGATCTATCAAAAGTAACAGAGTCTCTAAGTTACCTGGAGCTTTACCCTGCTAGAAAACACATGCTGCAAGATTCATGTTTCTCAAACAGCAAACAAGTAATCGAAGCGAATATTAAGAGCAGCCCGACATCCAAACGTCTAAAACTACTTGCCGTTGCCCTATACATTTTTTCATTTAAAGTACGGTTAACAAGATATGATCATTCCTTATCTTTTTTTTCCGCGATATAAAATAAAATTACAATGTTTAAGAGTTATTAAAAAAAGAATGCACGAAATATATAAAACTAAGTAAAGAATTGCCGTGAAATGTGTTTTGATAATTTTGGTGTACGAAATGGTCATATAAAAAATGATAAATCTTTTCGAATGCGGAATTCTATATTATATTATTTATATTATATAAAATAATTTTTTGACAAAGGTATTATTCAGCCCAATTGTAACAATAAACTATATGGAGTGTGTTTTATGCCTTCCAAAATATAAAAAAAAAATCTTGATAGACCTACAATGTTTTTTTGTAAGTAACATTTCAATAATAAAAAAAGTGTTTTTTCCCATTATTAATGTTATTGAACAAGTACTGATAATGGTTTGTTTGTTTGGTGATATATTATTTTCATAAATTGCATATTACCTAAACTATGCTTTAATAAACACGCAGATTTTCCATAAATTACTTTTCTTAAAAAATACTGAAGGTAAAGTATCATTTATTTTAATAAAAGATAAACAGTTAAATTTAGGTCTAACGAATGGGAAAAATAAATAAGGGTATATATATATATATATATATATATATATATATATATATATATATATATATATATATATATATATATATATATATATATATATATATATATGTATATATATATACAGTGTGTCCCGTAAAGTCCGCTTCATATAGGATTTTTAAATTAATAGTTTTCTTCGTAATTTGACTTTGGCATCAATTTCTGCTTTAATAGAGATGAAAGCTAACCAAAAAATAATAGTCACGTGATTCGCATTATCTGTCAAATTTTATTTTTTTCCAAAAAAATTCAAAAGTGGGGTTATTTATCAAAATATCAAAAAAGTTATAGGAAAAAGTTTTCTAAATGTAATTTTTAGCTTATATGCAAAATTTTTGATGTATAAGATGATTTTGTTTTTTGTCCTTCTTTTATAAATTGCACCACTGTTGCAAAATTAGACTCAATGCAACCCACATTAACCTGCTTAGTTTCGACAGTGCTTTATTCCAGACATATTTTCTTTAAAGTAGTCATATTAAATGTTTGCTTTTCTACAAGATCCAAATTGGCTATTAAAATTTGGTCACATGTGATGAAAGTATTTATTTAACCCTGTATAAGGTAGCTTCATAAAATAGCTATTTTTGAAAACGTAGTTTGTGTCATAAAGTAATACACATTAATATTAGGAAGAGAGTTTAATTGAAAAGAGTCAAATTCTTTAATAAAAACTTATTATTATAATTAAACGCATGTAAAATTTCAACTTTTAATTATTAACAAACCATTTTTGGTATTTAAGTATTAAATAAAAACAGTTTAAAACTTAAAATTTAAAATTACATTTCTGTGTGCCCACCATTGGTTCAATACAAATAATTGTTCTTCTTGGGAAAATCTTTAATGGAGTTTCTGATACCAAGGGGGCCCTTTTTTCTGAAATGCAGTTTCGAATCACCGTTTCCCAAAAGATCAACACTACGGAAAGGTCTTTGTTTGTAAACTTTTGTTTTAGGTAACCCACAAGAAAAATCAAGTGGGTTAAATGAGACCTAGCTGGCCAGTACTTTCCCTATTATGTCCAATTACTTTGCCCCTAAATATTTCCAAGAGGCGTTCCTGAACCTGTCTTGTATATGGATGGGAGCACCGTCACACCCGGTACCACAAATTTTGCCTTATTTCAATAGGCATATTGTCCAAAATTTCAAGGATCTCGGTGTTAAGGAAGCGTAGGCTCTTCAGAATTTAAATTACCTCTTAAAAAATAAGGACCAACAACTTGATCGTTTAAAACACGCACCATACATTTGTTTTAAAGGAATACTGGTCTCATTCTATTATAAAATTTGGATTTCTTGAGCCCACCCCTCTGCCAATTTTGAGAGCTTACAACGCCGTTTGAAGTGAAAGTGGCCTCGTCGGTCCATAAAACGTGAAAGGAAAGGACACATTTTTTCTTTTTCCCCTGGTACCAAAGAGAATCCAAACGTATGTCAAAATCTCGTTCCTTAAGAGTATTTATAAATTTAGGTTTATAGGGTTTAATTTATTTTTAAGCAAAATCTTCCTTACGCTCTCTTTGACATCAGTTCTGCAAGAAACATGTCGAATACTAGTTTGGCCATGTTCCACAACATCTAGGCACACATTTAATTGGACTTCTTCACTATGTTTATAGGATTGCGAGATTTTTAAATGAATTTTCCACCGATCCAGTGGGTTTAAATTTTGCCATAATCCTACTTACAGTAGACTGTTGCACATTTTTGCCTGGATGCCTTTCATTAAAAATATTGGCTGTTACACGATGACTTGTGTTTTCACCACATATTAATACATTTAATTTTTCCTGTAAAATTAACATTTTTTAAATTTAATACAGTATTAATTTGTAAAGTCACTATGATAAACAGAAAGCGATTTGTCTGTCATTATTAAACAAAGCCTTGTTGATCTTTTTTTCATATGTTTTACGGCCAACTTGTTTTTGGTGCATCAGGGTACGGTACAATACTAATTAATTTTTGAATACTGCACTTTTAATAATAAAATACTATTTTGACTTATTTCTTTAAAATAGCTTTATAACAAATTTTAATAAAGAGTTTTTAAAAAAATCGTTGAAACTATATAAAAACTTTACGTGAAGTTAAACAAAATGTATTTTTCACTTAATGCAAACTTTACTGATGATACTGTGTACCTGTTTGTCTTAATTAAAATATGTATTACTTTTAGCCACAAACTACGTTTTAAAAAATAATTATTTTATGGAGTTGCCTTATACAGGGTAAAAAACAAATAAACTTTGCATCACATAGGACCAAATTTTAATAACCCTATTTGGATTTTGTAGAACAGCACACATTTAATACGGCGCAACTTTTAAAGAAAAGGTGTCTGGAATAAAGCATTCTCAAAAGTAAGTTTTATATAGGTTGCGTTAAGTCTTTTTTTGGGAACAGTGGTGCAATTTCCAAAAAATGGGCAAAAAAATTTAAATTATCTCATACACCCTAAATTTTGCATACGAGCTAAAAATTGCATTTAAAAAAACTTTTCTAATGACTTTGTTATTTTGAGAAATAACCCCATTTTTAAATTTTTTTTTGGAAAAATTAAAATTTGACAGATAATGCGAATCACGTGATTATTATTTTTTGGTTAATTTTCATCTCGATCGAAGCAGAAATTGATGCCAAAGTCAAATTTCGAATACAGCTATTAATAAAAAAACCCCGATGATGCGGACTTACTGGTCACACTGTATATATATATATATATATATATATATATATATATATATATATATATATATATATATATATATATATATATATATATATATACATATATATATATATATATATATATATATATATATATATATATATATATATATATATATATATATACATATATATATATATATATATATATATATATATATATATATATATATATATATATATATATATATAAATATATATATATATATATATATATATATATATATATATATATATATATATAAATATATATATATATATATATATATATATATATATATATATATATATATATATATATAAATATATATATATATATATATATATATATATATATATATATATATATATATATATATATATATATATATATATATATATATATATATATATATATATATATATATATATATATATATATATATATATATATATATATATATATATATATATATATATATATGATGTAAAAAAAATTAAGAATGTAAAACGATTTTGCTCGACCTATCTTCTGAGTCCAATTCGTATCAATTCCGGCGAGTGGATTTATTTATTTGTTCATTAAATTTTTATTCTATCTTTTTTCCAAGGCGTCCTCATAAAGCACGTGTATTTACAGCTTCATTCTGGGTATTTTGGGGAACCATTTTAATGATACAACCCTCGTATCCTTGAGTCCACGGTGGAAATACTGTGAAAGCGCTGTGTTCTTGGAAACACTGTTTAACCAGACAGGTTTCATGATGTTTTCCCAATGGAGTTTTTCCATAAGCACACCGTGTTTCCATAGTGGTTTCTTGCTGAATCCACGGCGCTTACACAGCAAATCCACAATAAATACACTGTAAGTATTCACCGTGATTACACAATGAATCTACGGTTTTTACACCTTGAATCCACGATGGATACAGAAAAGACAATAAATTAAAATTCTAATTTATTTTTATACACTATGTATACACTGTGCAAACACTGTGGAAAAGTGGAACATATCCACGATGTTTCCACGGTGTGTTTTCCATGTATCCACAGTGTTTCCATTGTGGGCCCAAGGATGCGAAGAAATGCCTACTTAAAAGCGCCCACCAAATCAGTATGATTTGGTGGGCGACAGACTATTTAAACTTTTCTATCACAGGCGTTTAGAAATTGTGTTAAATTATTGATAAATCCAAAGTAAAAATTCGATAAATATATATCATATAATAACGTATAATTTTCAATTAAATTCTCGTCAGACATTATATTGTTAGAAATAAAAAGTCCATGCTCAAAAAAGTCAATGGTCTCAGGCGTCGCGTCGCCTCTCTTTAATAAGGCTAGTCGTCCACTAGACCGAAAAGCATCAAACTGCAAAAAGACATGTAAACCACCATCATTCATTGCCACAGAACTTTTGCGAAATGCAATTCACGAGATTGTGTTGGGATCTTTTCTTTCGGTTTTCTTTCTCTTTTGCACGACTAAGCGGAAAGACTGTCTTTACCAGTATATTCTTAAAGGAATCTTTTAATGGTGACGGTGAAAAGAATACCTTTCCGACCAATCAGCACGTCGAGTGAGAGAAAAAGGGATTAGACTTATTGGTGCTTTCTCTCTTTCGCATGCAGTTTGCACTGCCGAGGGGCAAGGCAGCCTTTAGTAGGTATATGTTGAAGTAAAAGCCCAAATGTATATCCTTATTTCAGTAAGCGATTCCCATCAACCTTAATCTATTTAAATCGATCATCTAGCTCATCACTATGATCTGTCAGATTCAAATGTTGAGGTTATGCAGGTTATGTTAAGCCATGTTTAAATTTGTTTAATATTATTTATTAATTTTTACATATTATTTATTAAAATGCAAATATGAAGTTTTTAATTTTAAGAAATAAAACCTTAAAATGTTTATCTATACAACAATTTTCTTTCAACAAACGTTTTTTATCAGGTTTAGGTCTTTGGGTAAGTGGTCTCCCACTAGTGTTTAATAACATTTTCATTTAAATACCTATTTATCAGGTTTACAATCACAAAAAATTTTTCTTTTAGAATGAAGAGATATCGTCAAAAGTCAAACATAAAATTGAGGATTTTTGGAGAGAGAAACTTGTTCAAAAACCCTTTATCGAACAAAGTGATTCGAAAGACAAATATTATGTCTTATCTATGTTTCCCTATCCTTCTGGGTTTTTACACATGGGCCACGTAAGAGTGTACACTATAAGTGATACTATTGCCAGGTTTCAGCGTATGAATGGAAAAAATGTGGGTACTTACTGAATTTCATTTAACATATTACTGCAGTATTATAACACATTTCAAAGAATTATTAAAACTATGACTGCTGCGAATTACTGCTTAGATCCTTATTATTTCTAGGTAATACATCCCATAGGATGGGACGCATTTGGTCTTCCAGCTGAGAATGCAGCAATTGACCGCCAAATAGCCCCTGAAGAATGGACACAGAAAAACATATCACATATGAAAAACCAGCTTAAACAGTTAGGCTGCAGCTTTGAGTGGGACAGAGAACTAGCAACTTGTGACCCAGAATATTATCATTGGACTCAAGACTTATTTTTAAAATTATATGACGCTGGATTGGTATATCGTAAGGAAGCATTGGTTAATTGGGACCCTGTAGATCAGACTGTATTGGCTGATGAGCAGGTTGATGAAAATGGATGTTCATGGAGGTAGGATTTGAACAGAATTGTGTTAAATTTTTGCTGACTTTATTTTAATTGATAATCAAAGATAAGTCATAAATTATACTTGTTGTTACTTTTTAATCTAATATTACAGTTATTTGTAGCCACAAAAATACAACTTTAAGTAGTAATATGTGAAAAAAGTTTGAGAAATATAAATTAAAATTTTACTTTGTACAAAGTGGATAAGGTTTTTGTATTTAACATTTAATGAAACACCTTTTTATATCAAAAAAATGTCCTATAAAAACAAGTCTGTTTCTCAAATGTATTCAGAACTTTGAAAATTACAGTTATGAAAAAAGGTAAACTCATTATTAGGGGAAGGTAATATTTTATTTTATTAAACAATTTTTATTGAACATAAAAACAAATGTCCAAAAGGCCATTGACCAAGGTCTTTCAGCCTTTAGTTTTTACAAATAACGTATTTTATTCTAAGCTAACTATTAATAATTATGACATACAAAATAAGGCTATTTACAAAAAAAAAAAAACATATGTACATACGGCAGTGGTAACAGAGATTAGGGTGTTTAAAATAACAAAAAAACTAATTTTAGAGACAATATAAGAAAATTAGTAATAATTAAAGTTCATTTCTATAGTGTACTAAAGTTTGAAATACAGTTTTTTCTGGATACTGTCTTCTCCTGGCGTAGTTATTTGGGAAGTTTAAAAGAGGGAGGGGTTCCATGATTGTAAAGTTGACTGGTCGACTGGCAAATTTTTTGGTAAGTGTTTTCATTCTCTCTGAAATAGGCTCTATTCCTGTCCTTTCATACAAATATGCATTCGTTGGATTATGCAGTGGATTATCTGGATGTCTAATGTTTGTAATTTTGCAGAGACTTGTTTGTTCCGCTACTTCTATTATTGTAGCAGCTGGTTTTCTACAGAAACTAAATATAATTTGACCATATTCAATAATTGGTCAACAAAGCATCTTGTATATGTGGCAGGCAGTCTTGATATTAATTCCATGGTTTCTATATGTTAGGGACCGAAAATGTTTACTTCTCGCAATCATTTTCTTTTTTATATTTGTCAAGTGGTGTTTGAAATTAAGCTTATTGTCAAAATTGATGCCTAGGTGTTTTATATGTGGCTGTGGGTTTATTTGATGGTTCTGTATTTGTATAGATGGTGATGAATTTCGTATTTTATGGTGAAATAGTATGAAGTATGTCTATACTTTTATGATGTACCACAATGGAGGTGTCATCAGCATATTGTAGCACATATGGCCTTTCTGGTAACACCTGATTTATGTGAGTGAAAATATCATAAGCAAAAATATTGAAGAGCAAGGGCGATAGTGGTGATCCTTGTGGTACGTCTTGTTCACAGGAAAAAGGGGTTGAAACGGCGCCGTTCACTCTCGCAACACTGACGACCCTCCAAAAAGTGCTTGAGATGAGTATTAAATAGGGTGGACATTCTAGTTCATGAAGTTTAAAAAGAATACCTCTATGCCATACACTATCAAACGCCTTTTTTACATCTAAGAAGACGGCAGCACTACTTAGCCCCATCATGTTTGCAGCTTGGATATTTGATGTTAAAATGGTGAGTAGGTGGATAGCGGAGTGATCGAATGTAAATCCAAATTGATGAGGGGGTATCTTGTGTCCAATTTCTTTTGTTACTCTGTTGCGAATGATTTTTTTAAAAGTTTTTTCCTAATACAGGTAGAAGTGTAATGCCTCTATAATTTTCTGCTCTAGATTTATCGAGCTGCGGTTTAGGTATAATATGGAGTATTTATTCATTTTTGAAGACATTTTTTCAGTAATGGCCACATAATATTTAAAAAAAATTTAAAAGTGTGTAAATGTGTTTTTTATATAAATATGGTTACCTTGTTTTATTTTAATGACATTCACTGTTTTTATATAAAATGCCAATTATAAATTATGTTAAAAATTCTTTTAGATCTGGGGCAAAGGTTGAAAAGAAACTCTTAAAACAATGGTTTATAAGAACCACCTATTTTGCCAAAGATCTCTATGAAGGGTTAAACGATTCAGTGTTGCATGATTGGAGGGATATAATAAAACTTCAGAAAAACTGGATTGGGGAATGTAATGGCGTAAATTTTGATTTCAGGATAAAAAATGATGAAAATAATAGGTAGGTATAGAGTTACGGTTACTTAACATTTACAATTGTAGCACAAATTACAGGTATTTGGTACGAAAAAGTGCTGAGATTTTTGCTTTTATTTCTTTAATTGCTGCACCAATACATCTGTAACATTTAAATGATTTGTATTATTGTATTATACAATGTTAACATATTTGAACATAATGAGTACTTTACAAAAAGAGATATATAATATTGGTATGTGTGCCATTCTTTTCTTAAATTAATCCTCATACCTCAGTTACTAATGGGAAGTTTTTATTTAAATACAAACGATAGGTAGATGGTCGTTATAGTGCTTTTCATGGGCAAACTTTTAGAAAGAAAAAGGCGTTTTTTTTTAAATATATATGATAATAATTTTTATTATCATATCATATCTCCGCTTTAATAGTGTTATAACTAAAAAAATTAAAAAACGTTTTTATTGTCGTTATTATGTAAACTGAAATTAATAACATACCAAACATATATAGCGTCACATGTCGGGGGGTTGTCTATCCAAGCATTTTATAGTGTCGTTTGTCGAGTTTTTTTTTTACTTTAGTACTAATGCACATGTGGTATATTAATAACAACCACACATGCTGTGATATAATTGTTTATGTTCCTATAATGTTCTTGAACTAGATAATATATTTTTATAGTCAGGAGAGGAATTTTTCTTGTACGCGCACTTGCCATATTCATACTCATTTAATACATTTTAAATTATTTTAAAAAGCAACCACAGTCGTTGCCATCAATTGGTAGTAGACCAGCATCTAGCAAGTATGACCTTTGGCTCACGCTCTAGGGTTCAGGGCATTTTCTGTGATCAAATAGGGGCAATAAGCTACTTGGCGTTGCGATATTTATTAAAGGTTTGATAAATTCGATATTGGGCCTAAAGATAATTTAAGAAAATATTAAAATTTACTGCAAGAAAAATTAGGATTGCTATTTTGTTTAAATATCCTTTGAATTTTTAACAATTGAGTTTTCAATTATGTTACAGTCTGTCATGGCTGGTTCAGTTGCTGAGTCTCGTATTCGCATATGGTTTTTGTAATTTGTGGTTGGGATGCTAAATAAGTAGAAGTATATTATATAAGGCTGGTCAATTAGAGCTCTGGTGTTGTACTGTCCTTTCTTTCATTGCTTTACTATTTCTCAGGAAAAACTATACCACCTCATTTTATTACTTTTAGTGATAACTTTATAACGGTGTGGACTTCTAAACCACAAATTATAGAAGAAGCAAAGTTTATTGCTGTCAAAGAAACCCACATTTTAGCTAGGCAAGAAGGACTTAAATCCACAGATGGTACAGTAAAATTAAAAAGTGAACTCATTAATCCTATAAGCGGAGAAACTTTGCCTGTGTTTGTAACTAATGAAATCGAATTTTTACCGGACACTGACTGTTACTTAGGTAAATTAAAAACCCTATAAACTTTTAAACGTTTAAAGAGGTTTGAGGTAGATGGACATCAGGGTATAGTTATCTTATACGTTTTTAGGAATTCCAACAGCTTCTCAAGTAGACTTGGATTTTGCTAAAGCTCATGATATTAGATTTGATCAACATGTGAGTGAAATACCCGAAAATGAGCTTGTTCAAAAACAGATTGAGGTATGCAAAAAAGCTGCTAGATTGAAGGCAGGAGGTTATTGGTCCAGTGCCAAACTTAGAGACTGGTTAATCTCACGACAAAGGTATTAAATATAGAGTTTGTTTAAAAATGTATACTGTTATTCACACTGTCTATTTTGACTTTTTCTTGGGTTTCTTATAGATGTCTTTATAGTTATGATTTTTATAAGGTATTGGGGTACCCCCATTCCTATTATTCATTGTGAGAATTGTGGGACTGTACCAGTACCTCGTCAGGACCTTCCTGTAAAGCTTCCAAAATTGTCACATCTATCGAAAAAGGGGAGGTCTCCTCTCGAAGATGTCCCAGAGTGGGTAAGTTGAATGCTACAGTTAGTAGTAAAATAATAATTAAAAACTGACCTAGAAAATGTTGATTTTAAATTCAAGTCTTAAGAAAAACCATTTTTTTAGGTAAATACGTCGTGTCCAAAATGTGGTGGCCAAGCAAAACGAGAAACCGATACCATGGACACTTTTGTTGATAGCTCATGGTACTTTCTAAGATATCTGGATCCCAAGAATCCAAATGAAATGTTCAATAAGGAGAAAGCTTTTAAAATGACTCCCGTAGATCTTTATATCGGAGGAAAAGAACATGGTACATGATTTTGTTTCCTAGGTATTTTTTATGTTTTATAATTTTTGTAGGTTAATGTGGATTTTTTATCTACAGACAAACTATACACCGATTTTTTTTTTATAACATTGTTATATTTTTTTAGCGGTATTGCATTTATATTATGCCCGATTTATAAGTCATTTTTTGCATTCCCTCGGGCTGTTGCCCGAAAGGGAACCCTTTAAAAGACTTCTGGTACAGGGAATGGTCATGGGCAGGAGCTACAGAATAAAGGGTAGTGGTCAGTACTTGTCTGAAGATCAGGTTAAAATAATAGGTAATATTTTATTTGTGTTTATAGAACTGTGGGCATAACAAACCTCCAAATTTGTAGAAGTCTTTTTGTAGTTAAATAGAGGTTACTAACCGTTTTAACTTAAGTGCTCTGGTTATGAAAATCCAGAAGCTAATGTGGATGCTCATACCTAGTGTTGGTTTTTTAGATTTAAAAAAGAATAAAGCAATTAGTAAAGAAACTGGGGAGCAGGTAGTCGTTTCTTGGGAGAAAATGAGCAAATCCAAACAGAATGGGGTTGACCCAGAGGATATGTTTAAGGAATATGGAATCGATACTACTAGGTTGCTTATATTAGCTGATGTGGCACCTACATCTCATAGAAATTGGAATTCAAACAGTAAATATTTTGTTTTAAAGTTTTTAGATTATATTATATTATAATAATTATTATATGTTAAGATGATCTTAATCAACTATGGTAAACTTTAAAGTAGAATTAGAATAAGAAAAAAGAATTAAGTTGGCAAATTATTATTTTTTTTTAATATTGTAAATTTGAACCTATAAAACCCTTAAAAAATTTGTTTATAGCATTCCCTGGTATTTTAAATTGGCAAAAACGACTATGGCTCACAATTCGTGACTTTCTAAAGCATAGGAACGACATTCCTCCTATGATTTCACAAGACAAATTTAAAGCCCAGGAAGACTATTTGTGGGATTCCAGAAACTATTACGTGAAGGGGACGTCTTTCAATTATTTGATATCTCAACAGATCAGTGTGGCTGTCTCGAAGCAGCAAGGGTTGACAAACAGTCTTAGGGTGAGTGTTTTTAAGTGTAAATTTAATTTTGTCTTTTATTATTAGGTATTTTCTTTTCTAGAGAGCGCCACCGGCAGTATTCGCGCGCAGTCTCCAGTTTGAAAGAGCCCTGGCCACTCAAATTATTCTGTTGGCACCCATGGCACCTCATTTTGCTTCTGAGTTATGGGCGGGCTTTGTGTCGGCGCCGAATAGACTCGACGAACCCGGAGAAGTATTATGGGACAAATCAGTATTAGAGCAAAAATGGCCTGAAACTGATATGGAGTATGAGCTGGATCTGATTTGTCAAGTAAGTATTACAAATTGTAAAGAAATGTAGGTTATAACATTCCACATACTGATGTCTAAAAATATGTATTTGTCAGGTAAACGGTTATGAAAACTGCACAGTGAAGTTCCCTAGAAAAGATCTGGACAAACTTACTAGAGACGAGGCGATCGAGGTGGCTATGAAGCAAGAAATAGTACAAGATGTTCTTAAAACAAGAAATGTGTTAGACATAAGTTTTAATGTACAAAGGGTTTTGAGAGTGTGGTTAATATTTTGACTGATCAACCACCTCCCACAGATAGAAAACAGGAGACTGAATGACACAGTTAGGTTAGAAATTGTTATGATTTTTTTGTAAATAAATTGTTTGTCTTAAAAGATTTGTTTTATTTTTTTAAACAGTGGCTAATCATAAACAATGCAAAAATCACATTATCTTAAAAGGAAATATGTCCATTTCTTTGATCCTAAAAGTAGTTTTTAGAGTTCGACGGCTGTGCTACTGTCCGTCGATCCTACGTTGGGTTACGTTAGGTTTAAAGTGAGTGGACTTTTTACGCCCTCCACCGCGACCGTTTGGTCTATTGTGGCTCACACCTATTTATATTTGTCCCAATAGGATCAGACTTCTAATGAATCGGATATCAAATTGGGGGAGAGTTCTTACATCTCCCCTTACTCGTGCCGCTACCGGACACGAGCACAATATGTGTTCTGGTGTCCCTGTCCTGTAAAGTATGACGAGCAGACGATTAGATCCGTCATGCCTTCCTCTCCCGGTAGAGTGCCGTGGGTAGCTACCAGGTCCTTGTTAGACCAGACTTCTAATGAATCGGATATCAAATTGGGGGAGAGTTCTTACATCTCCCCTTACTCGTGTCGCTACCGGACACGAGTACAATATGTGTTCTGGTGTCCCTGTCCTGTAAAGTATGACGAGCAGACGATTAGATCCGTCATGCCTTCCTCTCCCGGTAGAGTGCCGGGTAGCTACCAGGTCCTTGTTAGACCAGACTTCTAATGAATCGGATATCAAATTGGGGAGAGTTCTTACTCCCCTTACTCGTGTCGCTACCGGACACGAGTACAATATGTGTTCTGGTGTCCCTGTCCTGTAAAGTATGACGAGCAGACGATTAGATCCGTCATGCCTTCCTCTCCCGGTAGAGTGCCGTGGGTAGCTACCAGGTCCTTGTTAGTCCAGACTTCTAATGAATCGGATATCAAATTGGGGGAGAGTTCTTACATCTCCCCTTACTCGTGTCGCTACCGGACACGAGTACAATATGTGTTCTGGTGTCCCTGTCCTGTAAAGTATGACGAGCAGGCGATTAGATCCGTGATGCCTTCCTCTCCTGGTAGAGTGCCGTGGGTAACTACCAGGTCCTTGTTAAAGGAACCAGATGTTCCTTCTGAAGCCGTATCTCCGGCCTTTCCCTATGAAAATGGTTCTATCCGTTTTCTGTTTAAAGACAGGGAACCCTTGGATTTAGACTTCCCTTTCTAAGCACTAGTTTTTTCGGAATGGATTAGCCCTTCCCCGTGAAACAGGCGCCTGTGACTTTAGGGGCACCTTTCGAAACGGATTCACCCGTCTCGGTCGACGCACCTTTGTCTGCTTGTGACCTTGGGTGGCACAATCTCGAAACGGATATATCCGTTTCGAGATTGTTTTACGCTAGCAACTGGAGTTGCCGATAACCGGCAACTCTAGCGCATGTTACAAAAGATCCTACTGGACCCAACCACGACATCGACGTGCGAACACAGCGGTGGGTCCGTCGATCCTAACTATAGATTTTTATCACTTAAACAGCCCACGAAAAGTTGTTTTAAGCCTAAGAACTATGTACTGTTGGTGTCTTGTTTTTAGATGTTTAATCCATTTTATCCCAGTCCTGCCTGCGTTTTTTTTTTTTCTAAGACAAATATGACCTTAGAAATTCAGGTTAAATTAGATTGCAAACTTCTAAAGTGTACGATTTTAACGATTCTACTTTCGAGGTTCCGAGTAGAAATGCGCAGTTTTCAGAATTTTTCCTCTACTTCTATCTTAAAACCTATTTACTTGACAAATTTCAATTTTATTACCGTCGAGAAGTGTCCCAAAATTTTGGTCGAATATCTCAGAAACCACTTGACTTAACTTTCTCGATTCTTTCATAGATAATTAGAATACTATTGTAGTTTACATACCAAATCTCATAATTAGGACATTTATTCGTATGTTTCAATCGTTATCAACAAGAAAAACTAAATGAATAATTTATCAAATTACCCCTGTAGAGATCTCCACCTGGTATACTGCGTATATTAAAATCAATAAGAGACTATTTATTTATTTACTAGTACAGAGAGTATAATCAATATTAAATTCTTTATTCATAAAATATCTGCAGAGCCAAAGAAAATTTTATATTTGATTTAAAAGTCAGTTATTCTTAAAATATAATAATTACATTCGTTAAGAGTAAAATTTTAAAGTTTTTGTTTGTTAAAAAAAAACATAAATCAGTAAATTCGGAAAGAGTCATCTATTTAAAAACTTAATAAAATTCTTATATTTACCTACTAATTTTAACAATTATGTCCAAATCGTATTTTAATATGTTTTTAAAAATTATTTTTC
>JAHBCN010007336.1:0-43921 GCA_019359885.1 Listronotus oregonensis | reverse complement strand
TACACTATACACCTCAACAATTTTAATAATAATACTATTTAAAATGGGAGAAGGATCTCAAACCAATTAAAAATTTAGGGTTACTTGGCTGTTTTCGTCGTTGGTTTCCGTTTGGTTTTATTTGACAGATAAAACAGCGTTGCCAAATCCCTAATTCAAATGGCATAATCCTCGTACGGTGCATTATGAGGAAAGCAGATTAATTTAAGCGCGATTCGCTAACTAAGAAGAACTGGTCGTCTTATTTTTGCTCCCATACTTACAGGAAACTTCCTTTCTTGCCTAACGACTGTCTCTCTTTTTTAGGTATTTTCTTGGTTTCTGTATAATCTCAATATAATTTCTCCCTGGCAGCTTTCAACAGAGCAACACGTATTGCTACTTTTATGTATCTTTTAACAGTACAGCTTTAAAGAATCCGAACTTTCCACTTTGTTCGTTCCTTTATCACCAAGTTGACCACACTATGAAAACTACTACCCGCGAAAGTTTTTTTTCTTAGCTTCAACTAGAAATTCACTCTTACTGAGATTTACAGAAATTCGGGCTTTTACTTTCACTGCAACGTGAGTGGTTGTCCGTGATCTGAGCAAGTCTTCTTTATCTTTTGTATTTCCTTTCTTATATTCGTCAAAAACAAAAGTGCATTACAATGATTAATGGTATAACTGTGTATTGCTCACAAATGTGCCTTTAGGTAGCTAAGCCTTACCAGATAAAAGATAATATAGGGCACTTTTACTAAATCTTTAAAGAGGAAAAAATGCACTCCATTTCTAACATCCAGCGAGACCTGATTCATGTTTTACATTAATTTAACATGGCATCTAAAAAAACTACATGATTTGTTAATGGGTTTTCACAATATATGAATACATATAATTCATAACAATATTGTTAATTTGTTTTAGTTAACTATAATGATAATTTCTTGTTTTTCTCAAACTTTTAACCCTTTATATTTCCTGAGCTGTTCATTTTAGCGTGATGTATGAAATCATTTCTATTTGTAATTAATTGCAAATTATTTTTGTATAATATAATTTTTCCGCTTAACAAATAGTTTTAGAAATATTTGCAAAAAATTACCAATTTACCCTCTTCCCACCTCTCTTTTACCCTAACCCACGCTTAAATTAGTGTAACTTTTTATTTCATACTACACTTTGGCGCTGAACGGATTTTTTTGGATGTTGAGATTTACCCATTTTTTAAGCAAATTGCATCGTACAATAAATTTTTATATATACCAAGACTTTAGGAAATGTAGGATAAAGTTGTTTTAAAAATTAACGCAAATATTCTTGTTTTTTACCCATTTGAACTTCAATTTACAATCAAAAGTTAACATAAGTCTTCGATTTTATTAAAAATGCTGCAAATATTAGTCATGGTTTTACAACAGAAAAGCTCTTGAAGTCTAAATTTTTCTAATCTTTTTCTTCGTTTTTTGTTTTTTTTTTTTTCATTTAAGATATAACAATCGGAGTATATTTCATCCAACTTTATTTTCCACTGTTAACAAGCTAAAGTATGTGAATTGGAATTATTATCGCAATCACGTTCAAGCCTGCAAAGTTTAGTGCCCCCGTGAGAACTCTTGCTTCATCATTCGCAGCATTTTAAATTTATCTCAATTGGAAAGTTCGAGTTTATTCATTCATACAATTTTTCATTATGTTAGTATGCGTGTTTTCTAAATTTTTGCCAATAGTAGTCTTGTTGATCAATTATACAGTTTTTTAACATCTTGATTGTTGCATGGGTATACTAAAATTATTATACCTAATTATTTTAAATAGTAATTATTTATATTTATAACCAAATCTAAAAAATGATATAGAAAATTAGCATAAGTTGCTTTACGCACGCTTATTCGGCAGAAATCAAAGAAGTCGTACCCGAAAACTTAACGCCACTCCCATTAATAAATTCCTTTTATACACCAGTGCGTAAATCTGTTACTTTTAACACACGTGCGTAAAAGTTTGTCATTTCGACCTTAAAATGCCACTTGAAGTGTCATTATTACGTTACGATTTTTCGAAAATTGTATCTTCTGTGCTTAAAGTACATTGGTATGCTGATAATTTACAGAAAAGAATTCTGACAGTTTGCCATTTGCCATTTGCCAAATTACCTAGGCCCTATTTTCATTATGATTTTGACACTTTTTTTCTATTTTCTAATACTATCGTGCTTCTTATACAATAGTAGGTATACCCTCAGTAGGAATAAATGCCAAATCACGTTAAACTATACAAAAAACTTTGTTACCCCATGGTCCTAATAGTTAATAAAAATAATATACAGGGTAATTCATGAGGAAATGTCAATACTTCAGGTACGTACTATAACCTATTTTTTTAGAGTTACAAAATAGGTTATTTATGCCTTCGGCTTAGCTGTTCGCCGTGTAGAGCAGAATGCCATGGGTAAGAATTTGCTTTTTATAACGAAAGTAAATTAGGCGCCACGGTGCTTCTTCTATGTATAGTTACTTAATTGTTTTAGATTGATTAGAAACCCCGAAAGTAACCAATTTCTAATAATTAGTATGATGTTTATGAAATCTCGACAAGACCAAGATAAAAGTGATTTAACATAAATATATCAAAATGGGGGATTAAATTCACAAACAGTCAGTTTAAAAACAAACAATAATATATTATATATTTACATATTATTTACAATACCCCATACCATTTAAATAAGTGTTATTCAAAACATTTTCTAAAAAAATGAACCTTTCTGATTTTTTTAAAACTCAACGCAATTGTGTAAAAAAAGAACGCCTATTACTACCAACTTGTACAAGCAGAAGAATATACAGCGCTATTAAACCAAAAAAAAAAATATAATTAATTAAATTTAAACCAGAAATGGTCCCTAACAATTTCTATAAAAAGTAATAATAATAAACTAAATTTTTACATATTTTATAAAAAAGGTAAATACGTTGTCGCAGTCCGATAGAAAATTCATATTACAAAAAAAGGAAAAATACAACCTGTTTTTCCTATCGGCTGTTTAACTGCAGGTTAGGCTGCCTGAAATGTCCTGCTATCGCTAAGCATCGAGTTGGTCACTGTGACGGCATGTCACGTGGTCACAGTTCAATGAATACCATAAAAGATGAAAAGAAAGGCCTGGGAGATAAATTAGACTAGCGAATACTCTCCATTGGGTGAAACCATTTCTAAAAACCCTGTTTAAAAAAACTGTATTAGAACCTTCTAAGGTCAAAAAGAAATAAAACCTTTTATAATAATATTAAAACGCGGCCTAAGCCAAAAATCAATAGAGAAAAAAACAACATTGAACTTACCATAAATGCGGGTTTAAGAGACTGGCTTTTTAAAAGCAGGAATAGTGCATCGGCTAGCGTTGACAAAATCAAAGGCACACTATAAAGAAACTCAAAATTACTAGGATGTCTTGGATAAAATAAGATTAAAAAGTGAAACAAAATGGAATCCAATACGAGAACAGAAATCAAACATATCTGATTGTCGAATTATCACTTCAACCATTGATAATAACCAACAATCGTTCACCTTAGTACGGCATAACTAAGGTGAACGAGAGAACGAAGAGAAAATAAGGTTAAAAAAATTAAGAAGCATTTCTAAGGTTTTTTGTCAAGCGGACATTACCACCAAGGCAACTTAGCGAGGAGCTCGTTGTATCGCCGGTACCATGAGAAACGAACCACCTCCATATAGAAACACTCGCGCAAGCATAGCAACGGAAAATCCAATGAAAATTCCATTTGAAACGTGGCAACACAGCGGCGACGTAAATCGCATTAAGAAATAATCGATAAAGTCACTGAGACGGTATTGATTAAGAGAGTGTTGTCACACTTTATAAAATTACTTTAAGAGAAACGACATTAAATTTTGTAAAATATTTAACAGCTGGAGAAAACTAATACGAAAAATAAACTTGTAGCTTTACACGCTACAGTACTCAGGGTCCAAAGATAAGCATAAAAGTCTATACACATATATGGGCCTTCGTTTCCGATATACAGGGTGTTAAAATTTTTATAGATTTTTTTTATATAAATTTTTTTAAATTATGTTTTGCTGAACATAATTTAAGAGCAATAAATTTATTGAAAATTAAAATACATATCAATTATACATTTTGTTTAATTTTTTTAAATTTTGCTATAATAAAATCAGATGCGTGTCATGCGTAGTATTTTTTTTAAATCCAAATATCTCCAAAATGGTAGCTCATATCGACTTTTAACAAGTATACCTTTTTGACGTAAAAATGACAAGACAGTTATTTAATTTACTTAAAAATGTAATACAGTGCCGTACCAAAAAGTTGTGATTGTTCAAAATAGTAAAAAGGCGTGAAGCTCCTCCTAGAAGTAAGAGCCGTACTAAGATTAGATTCGAATCCGTCATACCAAAAAACCCCCGGATATAAAATTTTACTCTAATATTTACATTATCATAGATTTTTATTTAAAAAATAGAAAAATTAAATAAAAACTTTAACACCCTGTATTACGAAAACGAAGGCCTTGCGATATTTGTATAAACTTTTAGGTTCATTTTCGGACCGTGACTACTTACCTGAAGTATTGACATTTCCTCATGAGTCACCCTGTATATTAATATTTAGAAATAACACAGCCCCACAAAAGGAAAAAGTTTATTGTCCGAAAGACTTTACTATGGTATCTCTATGTTTTTGGGGTCGCTGAATCCGAATCCGGAATTATTTTGACCCCATCAGACCGGGATCAAGGGCATTTTAGGATCAAATTTGCAAAATTAATCGTAACCAAATTTGAAGAGTGTTTACTTACCTATGTATGTTTTTGAGGTCGCCGAAAACGATTCCGTGGTAAGTTTGACCCAATCAAATTTAGTTGCAATTTGTCATTGAAATGTCTTACAAAAAAAAGGTCTGAAAGACTTGACCATGGCATCCTTATGTTTTTGAGATCGCTGAATTCGACTCCAGGATCAGTTTGTCCCCATAAAGTCGGGGTTGATGGCATTTGAGGATCAAATTCATCAACCCCAAAATCATAATCATACACTCTTCAAATTTGGTTGAGATTATTTGCAGATTTGACCTTAAAATGCCCTTTACCCTGACCTAATATGATCTTAAAATATCTCCTTACCATGACCCGATGGAGTCAAATTAACCACTTATTCATATTCAGCGACCTCTACAACATAACTATACACTGTTCATATTTGGTTGCGATTAATTTTGCAGATTTGACCTTGAAATGCTCTTGACCCTGACCTGATGGGGTCAAACTCCGGATACAGCGACCCCAAAAACATAAAGATACCATGATCAAGTCTTTCGGACCTTTGACTTTTTTCATATTATGGGGCTGTGTAATTTAACAAAAAAATTTTTTCTTTTACTAGAATGCAAACTTTATTCTTAAAACTGAGTCCATTTGTGTAAGTAAAATTATACTTTATACATTTTCTAAAAAACTTCCAAATTAAAACTCTCTCAAAGCATTTCCCTTATTTCAGTTTTATTAGAATTTAACTTACTTGACTTTCAACTTGTAGCCGGCTTTTTCTGTTGCTTTTTCGTTCATCTACATTTAATTTAAAATGCCAAACCTTTTTTCCGTTTTTCTGCATTATAAGTAGGCTTACGTAAATCCCTCTTAAAGCAACATTTGCCATTTTGAGGGGAAAAGCAATTCCGTTAACAGTTGGATACTGTAAAGTTGCTTTTTTAACTGTGTAAAAAAAGAAAGCGCAAATATAAGAAAAGACAATATTTTTATTGATCTGCACAATGAGAAATTTTTGTTTTTTTCTTGTAAGGGTTTAACAAGTATTTACAAGACTTAGAATTTAAATAATGGACCAAAAATAAATTCAGAAATATTTCGTGTGTCGTTTCCTGTTACTTTCAGTATACATCTAGTTACTTTTCGAGTTGTGTCATAAGTAACAATCTACTCATACAGGGACTCGTCCGCGTACGGCTTAAAACCTGGTTTCAGTTTAGCAGCTTAGCTGACAATGCATGAAATTTAGGCTCGTAGTACACGGGCGTTTTAAAATTGATTTTCAAATGCGTTTTCTGTATTTGGACTGAGAGCTAGCAACCTGCTGTTTTGAACAGAAGGAGAAGGAGCGGGTGCGTTTCCATATATTTTCGACTATTAATTATCCCTTTGAATAAGCAACAAATTGGTAAGGTTAGGTTTAGGTTTGAAATGAGTGGACTTTTTACGCCCTCTACTGCGGCCGCTCGGTCTATTTATATTTCTTCCAATAGAATCAGACTTCTAATGAATCCGATATCAGATTGGGAGGGAGTTCTTACATCTCCTCTTACTCGTGTCGCTACCGGACACGAGCACAATATGTGTTCTAATGTGTTCTGGTATCTCTGTCTCCTGAGGAGTACGACGGGCAGACGATTAGATCAGTCATACCCTCCTCTTCCGGTCTAGTGACGCGGGTAGCTACCAGGTCGTTGTTAGAGGAACCAGATGTTTATTCTAAGGCCGCATCTCCGGCCTTACCCTATGAAAACGGTCCTATCCGCTTTCTGTTTAAAGCCAGGGAACCCTTTTCCGTAAAAAGGCGGTTCTGTCCCCCTTCTGTTTGGATTCAGGGATCCCTTCCTAAGCACCTGTTTGTTCCGGATGAATTTGGTAAGAGTAATTTTATAATTGATACCACTAGGTAGTCAACATTTGATGTACGCGGGGACGCCGGAAGCGGTTAGTTGCCACTAGGGTTTTTGGGGTCGCTGATTACGATGAGAGGGTCGGTTAACCTCCATTACGTCAGGGTGTTCAAGGTCATTAGAAGGTCAGGTGAAAAAAAACATCGGAAAAATTTATGCGTATGTTTTTGAGGTCGCCGAATCGGAATCCCGAGTTTATTTACACTTTGGATCTATCTATATGCATGAATTTTTCAAGATTTTTCCTATGCTTTTTTCTCCACTTAACCTTTAAATAACCCTGAACCTGACCTTATGGAGATTAACTGACCTCAGATTCCGAATTACCGTCCTCGAAAACTTATGTACGAAATTTTTAAGATTTTTCGAATCGTACTTAACATTTTTATCCCACAAACACTTTAAAATAACCTTAAAATGGCCTTGGATGACCTCTAGGATAGATGTAAATAAGCGCCCGATTCGGATTCAGCGACCTCGAAAACATATGCATGAATTTTTACAGATTTTCCTATGCTTTTTTCATCACTTTACCTTCGAATGACCTTAAACCTGACGTGATGAAGATTAACCGTCCCTCTCATCGTAATCAGCGACTCCAAAGACCCTAGTAATACCTAACCGCTTCCGGTGTTCCCGCGTAGATCAAGTTAATATTGACCAGTGTTATTTTAAGAATGGGGAGAGTTTGTTATCATTTTAAAAGTTTTAAATTATTTTGAAATGTATGCATTTTTAGCAAAAATATGTAGAGAGCTTTGTTGTAGAGAATAAAATTTCCTATCAAAGTGGCAGCTTCTAAAATTAAAAAAATGAAATTTTGCAAAGTAAATGCAATAAAGGATTTTTTTTTAAATTACATTTTATTTTTGACCCTTTTTTGCTGATTCAAGGTGCACATTGCTTAATAAATAAGAAAGCTAGCACTAGAAGTTTCAAAATGAGAGTTGCTTAAGGTATTTCTATTAAAATTTGAAAGATATATGATTTTTCGATGTTTTTATATAAGATCTTTTTTTATTTTATATAAAAATGCATATTTTTATTTAAAAAACTCCTCTAAAGTCGTTTTAGTAATAAAACATAGTTTAATAATAATGTGTCATAAAAACTTTTAGTTTTTCCATTTTAGTCTTTTCTGAAATCCTAATGGTTTTATGGTAAAATAATTGCGGTTATATAAAAATAATAACAAACTACGTTTAATAAAAATAAAATAATAATTTAATAAAATTAGTTATATTATTAATGGACGTTAAGGGCAGATGTATTTAATGGTCTATATCTTTATTTAGGTCCCCCTTAGATATTTCATAACCACTTGCATTTTTGCAATTTACTCCTGCGCACTTTTTATAAAAATGTAAAATTTAATAACCAAACTTTATGGATATATACAAGCTAACTGTTTAAGCAAGGACTGTGGTGCTAAAGGCTGGTTAGTGGGAATAGGCATTAAGTCATTTTTCGTAGACTTCCAACCCCATTCAAGTAGATTTAAAGTAACTTTATATTAATTATTAAATTATGATTAACTATTATAATAGCGGTATAGAACAATCTTTTTCATACAAAATAAAAACAATTTTGTATGAGGAAAAAATCGACAAATATTGTCTAAAAGTAGAATTCGGAAAATCCCATCCCAAAACATTTTAATATAAACTAGATGAAAAGCCTCTCTCCGCCAGGCGAGAGACAATATTAAGTAGCCTCTGTCTCCGTAAGACGCCTTCCGTAAGGCTAACGGTAAAAAAATACTTTTTTGCTTCTATTTTTGTCCCGGGGGTGAAATTCAAAAAACGGGCCTCGTTAGGTTCTAGCCACTGCTAAAGACTACCACTGTGCCAAATTTCATGATCTTAGCTCAAGCCATAACTTCAGAATCACGTGGACAAACAAATATCTATATCTATATATATATATATATATATATATATATATATATATATATATATATATATATATATATATATATATATATATATATATATATATATATATATATATATATATATATATATATATAAACATATCCACATTAGCAAATTATACATATGGATACATAGCAACGCTTATTTTAAAAGTTTTGATGTCTGTCTTTTTTAAAGCAATGTCCATACCTATCTTGCCTTAGAAAAAAGTTGTGAACAAAAATTTAAAAATATGTTGCAAAAATAACAAATAATGCATTTTTTTATTTTGCGAAAAACTCCTTTTTTAACTTTAAAAAGTACCATTTTAATAGAAAATCTCACTCTTCACATGAAAGCTCCTAACATTTTTTTGTTAAAAGATTATAGATTATAGATCTTTTAAAATGATGACAAATTTACCCAGTTCTCAAAAACGCAAGCCCAATTTTAATTGCACTTTGTAATTTTCCCATCTTTTGGCACCAAAAATCCATAATCAGTGATAAAATTGCTCCTACGAATTTGGTTCTTTTATTTTTTTTATCCCCTTTGCTTCCGCGTAGTCAATAGAAATAATGGAAAATACTTAGTATTTTATTCCTCTTAACTGTAATGGATAAAACAAGTATTTGTATTTTTGGCGAATGCGCAAGGTTCTTGACTAATAAACTTTTTTAATGCAAATAGGTCATTTAAATTTTACACTTGTTTTATTTTTCCTAATTTTGAGTCACCTTACGAGGCTTCGAACATCCCACGTTGCTTGTTTTTTTATCCCTAAAGTCTCCGGACTGTGGAACATACTGCCCGCAGAAATTTTTCCTTCTCCTTTAAATCTTTAAATATTCCTGTGTTACTGAACTTCCTCTTTCCACATTTAAGACACCCACAGTGCTTAGACTTTTGTGGACTGTCCCAAGATAAAAAAAAACCCGCCTGTTGCGCCCGTGGAGACGACCTTTGATAATATGTTTTCTATTTTAAATTAAATACAATTGGCCTGGTCCGGTCCTGAGGTTCATTTCCGCGACTTATGAATTTACCTTAAGGAAGTTAAAAGGTGTATGGAAGCCCAATGCTATGCCCCATTCGATCAAAAAACGTCCAGTTCAGTAAGAAAATAACTGTCAGAGTTGGCCCCGCTGATTCTGCGCAATAACAAAGTTCCACGAAATAATTTAATGTGTTGCCTACTTACACACTGATAAATCAGTGTGTAGTTAGGCAACACATTATACTTTTATGGGAGCCGGAGTACCGGAGCAACGGCGCGCGCGGCCTGTATGAAACTATATCCGCGCTGTACCATCAACCGTCGTCGTCTCATCATTTGTCATTTTCATTGTGGTTTGTGTCTTTTGCGCCGTATTAGTTTCAATTGTTTTGCTTTGTGTGATTATATTTTGTAGTTGCAGAAGGTTTTTGGATTGATAAAAACTTTCTCATTTTAGTGATTAGTGTTTATTAAATTGTGACTATAATTTTGTGTTTATTGTTTGTTACTTACAACATCGTAACAAAATGACTAAAGGTTGTATGGCTTTGTCTTGCAAATCTAAGGGTAACATACCCGGCATTTTTTGCTTTAGGTAAGCATTTCTTATATTTAAATTAGATGCTTTTTATGAGACGTAAAGTTAGGTAACCGAATAAATATTAATATATCAATTATGAATAATAGAAAATGAAAATTTCATAGGAAATAGCAGTGGGAAAAAAAGGCAATCTTAACTATCTTTTAGATAATTTCCACAATGTTTGTGTATTTCTGTGGATTATTAAAAAGAAATAAGGTTTACATTTAGGTACTTTTATTTCATTTAATAATTTAGTACATTCTTTTAAAGGTTCAAAATTATCAATTACTGGGCAGACCAGGCAAATTTTAATATATACAGGTCCCTCTAATTGAATGAAAGAAAGTACAATTTTATGTTAAAGTTTTGTTTTGCTTTTTCTGTATTTGTTTAAAAAAATTAGATTTTTGGTTTCTTAATCTTACATTATCAACTTTTTAAGCTCGACATACTGTAGACACATAATATTTAACGGATACTGTTACAATGGATACCTAGGTACCAAAGGTTACTTAACATTTTTAACCACTGTTATTCTGTCTCATAAATGTTTGTTATTAGTGAAAAGTATATGCCTAAAAAGCAGTTATAAAAATTTTCACTTTTTAATGAACAACCAGAATCTTAGGATTAGATTAAACTCATTTACACTCTCTTGCCTTTCTTTTATTACAAAATTGGTGATAAGTACATGAAATTATCATACAATGTTTGAAATTTATTTTAAAAAATCGTGTTTTTATTTATTTACAAAGATTTTTGGTAAAAATACAAAACTCCCAAAAATATCGACCATTTAAATAGAAGACTGTAAAGTGGCGCCATCTATTCTTTCCATATTATCAGATCAGATGATAAAAAATCCAATATTACACAATAATTTTAAATATTCTATAGTAGTATCGTTTAATAACCAACAATTTTGTGCAAAAAAAAACAGTGAATGTTTGAATTTGACATTTGATGATGTCAACTATATAGATAGTAACAAAGAATTATGGAAGTCCGGCCCTGACCTACTATTCATTGCGCAAACTCCGCGGGGCCAATCCCCCTATTCCGCTGCCCTGCACGCCTGGATAATTTTGTTCTACAGTATTGGGCTTCCATACACCTTTAAACTTACTTGATTTACCCATGTTAACTTTCAGAGATGTAATAAGCAACAATTCTTATTCTCCTAATCGTATTTTTTTGCTTCCTTTTTTGAAGTAGTTCTTAGTACTTGTGCATTCAAAAATGTAAAATTTTTAATTGCAAAGATATGCACACGCTTTTTCGATTATTAAAAACAGTTATGTTCTGCTTTGAATTCTTTTTTGACACACCCTATAACTAACTTGCGCGCTTTTATAAGGATATACAAGAAATAAGTATTATGGCAAACCTCTTTTCCTGATTCTTGAAAAAACCGACCTGTTATTTTAGCGGGAGACTTCATTTATAATTCATTTTAATGGTTTTGTTACATAGTGCTTTAGTTCACGGACTCGCCCCAATAGAGTGATTAATGAGACTCTAAATAATAAAAAAAACCATAAGAACTGTAATTATCTTCCTTTGAGATTGACAAGCGTCTTCCATTTTTAAGTGCTTTAAATAACGTTTATATTACCAAAAAGATTAATACATTTTACTACATTTAAGTAATATAAAAAGTCAATATTACTTTAACCAATGTTATTATTACTGCACCAAGTATGAGTTTATATTGTTGTCTTTTTGTGATATAACCCTTATAAGAACCTATCCGAAACGTCTTAAATATCTTAAAAAGTCTTATAAACGTATGTACAAGGTTATTTATTTTAACGTAAACAGGGCTTTATTTTTGAACTTCCCTGTATTTTTTAAAAAACGAATATAGCCATTTCGTGTATTTTTTCCGTAAAATTCAGTAATCTAATCAGAAAAACATTTGAAACAAAAACAAAAGAGTTACAGTACGAGTGACGTATTTTTTAAATGGAATACCCTATATATTTTTATATCAATAGATAGAGATTTTCACGAGGAATTCGGTGATATAGGGGTTGCTAGGTTTGTTTCCTGCGGTTCTGCTGCAATTGTCCAAAAACTGCATGATACTATAAGGATAGTTTCACCTGAAAAAACCTGGCTGCCACAGGTCACAGGTGCTTATTTGTCGAAGTGAAGAATTTTAAAAATACGTTTATTACTATTTGGAGTTGTTTTATAATGAGGTTTTTATCAGAAGAACAGCTTCAAATTATATTATATATGCTAAAAATGATATGATGTATCTATTTCTAAACCAAGCAGCAAAATTACAATAAACAGAAAAAATTAAAATACAATACGAGGTAAAATATGATGGTAATAAGAACACTTATAACAAAAAATATAATATTACTACTAATTTAAATGTTCTATATGACCCCCGATATTTTCGAAACATGATCTATAACCCCTCCTTAGCCTTTCTAAGCTCGCCGATATTATTTGTGGTTCTTGGTTAAGACGATTAATTTCATTTACATTTTTTTCTCTCATTTCTTCCATGTTTGTGTTCCCATTTTGGTAAACGACATTCTTTAAGTGACCCCATAGAAAAGTGTCCAAAATTATAATATCTGGACTATTAAGTGGCCATCTAATAGTGCCATAACGTCCAATCCACTGATTGTATCGGCGCGGCGATTGAGATACTGCACAACTTGACGAACAGCATGGGGCGGCGCTCCGTCTTGTTACTAAATTATCTTGCGATACGTTTCGAGTGGTAATTCTCCAAAAATGTCCTCAATATCAATTTTAAGAATATTGAGATATCTTTCTCCAGTTAAGGATCCCTCATAGAATATTGGCCCGACAATTCTATTGTTAAGCACACCACACCAGACATGAAGAGAAGACCTCCCTTGGTATTTAATCTCTTAAAATTTCCTGGGATTTTGTCTTGCCCAGCTGTGCGTATTGCGTCGGTTAAACATTTCCGATGTAGTGAACGTAGCTTTATCCGTCCAAAGAATCGTTTGAAACAGGGTAGGATCGCTATCTTGTTCATGGATTAAAATTTGGAAAACAAATTGAAAGCTAAGTTCCTTTTGTTCACGTGTTAAATGCTGCACTGGAAGAACGTGATATGAAAGATACTTAAATTATTTCAGATGTCTCTAACCCGTCGCATAGGTTACTCTTCTTTTTGCAGGGCCATACCTCAAGTCTTTAACTGTGTCAGTAATTGAGTTCATGGGATACAAAGTAAAATAATTTAGAATAGCTTGATCCCGGTTTCTTTTTCTCATTGTCGTCCTTTTTTAATATGTAACGATTTATAATTTGAAGTCATTCTTCTTATGAAAACGTCAATATAAAACTACTCCAAAAAGTAATAAACGTATTTTTAAAATTCTTGACTTTGACAAATAAGCACCTCTGACCTGTGGCAGCCAGGTTTTTTTCAGGTAAAACTATCCTTATAGTATCATGCAATTTTTAGAAAATTGCAGCAGAACCGCGGGAAATAAACCCAGCAACCCCTATTTCACCGAATTTCTCGTAAAAATCTCTATCAATTGATATAAAAATATTCGGGGTATCCATTTAAAAAATACGTCACTCGTGCTGAAACTCTTTTGTTTTTGTTTCAAATGTTTTTCTGATTAGATTATTAAATTCTACGAAAAAAAAAACGAAATGGCTATATTCCTTTCTTAAAAAAGTACAGGAAAGTTTAAAAATAGCCCTGTTTACTTTAAAATGAATAACCCTGTATTTTGGTTTTTGACTTATAGGCTGTTTTTGGTATTGCAGCAATTTTTCTACTACCTTCCTAGGTAAAATTTTAACCTTCCTTTTCCAGCCGAGCCAATTAATTTTTGATTAATTTTATTTTTAGTATTTTTATTAAAAAATGTCTAAAAAAGAAGATTCTAAAATCTCTTGCACAATACAGACCATTTTTTTTCATAAGTTTTTTTGTGTCCTTTTTCAAAAAAAAAAAAAATTCTGACAATTTGTTTAATAACGTCAATCCTTATGTTGTAAATCAGATCCTTGGCAACTCCAGCCTCTTGGATGTCTTAAGTGATTTCAAATCTTATGTTATACTTTGACAAGTTTTTAATACAGAGATTTATCCTAACAATCAAAACCACAATACAGTAAGAGAACACAAAAATTCAAAGATAATTTTTGAAAATTTGAATGAAAAGTAGTAAAAAAAGACAATATACATTCCTCTAGAGTAAAGTGCATTTCCTCCCTTTGCTTCGCATCGTGCATCAAATAATCTGCGGGAGGAAAAGAGGCATTTTCCTTCCTTGTTATGTAAATAACTATTCTCCTAATTAGACAAGTAAAAAGAAATTATCTGCTTCTTCCCATTTTTAAATGTGTGTTAATTCCTAATTTTTAATAAGGTCTTTATTTTACTTAAGCAAAAACTGTGAATTAGGATAGTCATAATTCGTACAATTCGTATACCTAAATTATTTTTGAAAAAAACATTATTGCCACATCTGTCGTCGATGGTTACCCATCAATGACAAATGTGAAATGTGTGTATTAATAAAAATGCATTTTTTTATTTTATTCAACTCTCTAATAGACACCTATACAGATAAAGGGTAAGATGGTATAGTATTTTTCAAGGTATAAGAAAATGACCTCGCCTGCTTCGGAGTGCAGTAAAAACCCTTGAAATAAGCATTTTATGGTACTATTAGGGTAGGTTGACCTAATTATCGCACCCGACCGTACAGTATTTTTTTCTTGCTGTTCATATATTTGCATAAATTGTGAAAGCTTGATGTTTGGCCATAATATTTTATTATAAATTATCATTTTTGCCTATCTAGTGCAGATTAATAGTTATTTAGAAATAGTTTACACTATTTTACACTTTTTGTACACACTTATTCCTTAAATACACCTTCAATTAGAGCGCATAGGTACGTAAAAAAAATGTAAAATAGTGTACACTATTTCTGAATATCAAACATACCTGTTATATGTTTTGTTATATTTGCAGGCAAACTCTTTACAGTTGAATTGAAATATCCTGATAAAATATCTCACTATAAGGGATGGTTCGATATCCCTTATTATGCAAATTTACAATTTTTTAAAGATGCCTAAAGATAAGTCGATTTATTTTATCTGATATAACTTCATTAGCTGCTTTCTATATAAAATTATGGTAATTGTTTACAAAACGGTTTTCTGCTGTTTTTGGATTAAATGACAAAATTTTTATATAGTCGTATTCTAGTGTCCTCAGGGATTGCAAATATACTTGCGCAGAAGAGAAATTATGTGTTTTAATATTTTTTATTTCAATTTTAAAATTTAAAATTACCATTGGTTTCTTCATATAATGCGAAAACTCCCCGTTATGACAAGAAACAGCAAGAAATTATTTTTAAGGTTACCCGTGCAGTGTTGCCAAATCGGGGTCTTTTCCAATACGTCCCCGCATTTTCACGTCTGAAATTTAATTGGGTAAAATAAAAAGCCGCTTTGCTTACCAGAACTAACCATGACCGACCTTTTAGACAAATTCAAAAGCTTTTAGTTCTAGTCGGTCATGGTTAGTTCTGGTAAGCAAAGCAGCTTTTTATTTATCCCAATTATATTTCAGACAGACAGAATGTCAAAAAATTTGATGGCTTAAATTGATTAAATCTGGCATCACTGAGAACCCCCAAGTTTGTTTTTTCCTAAAATTTAAAAAAATACACAATTTTTTGTTTGTGCGCACGTAAATTCGTATTCCTAATAAATAACAGAAGGTGTGTATACCAAATATTAACCATATAATAGTAAAATAGCAGAAAACCGTTTTGTAAACAATTACCAAAATTATAAAATAAATAAAACAAAACAGTAATAATCATTTATTTATTCAGAGTATCATTAACACAATAAGATGCTTATATTTTATAAAATAAATTTATCAAAAACGTTGGAAGGTTGTGTTTAACGCTTTAGAAGTGGCAGTGTCCACCAGGGGTTTTTATGAAAAAAGCAAAGGTAAGTATGTAATGACGAAAGAAAAATGTATGCAATCTGCACGCAGCAGGTACTAGTCTGGACACTTTTAAGGTAAGAGAGCAGACAAAGTGGTAGGTTTGGCGTTTTAGCAGCTGGACTGTAAATGGATGCTTGTGAGTTCAAGCATTTTGGCAACTACTGTGGCCATTGATGTAATGTGTTTAAATGAAATAGTCTTTTAATATTTAGTTTTTTATTAAGGGCAGTAAGGTAGTTTAATAAAGAAAAGATAAAAAGTAAAAAGAAGATAGCTTGTAAATGATTTTTACTACAATTTACCTTATTAATAAACTAATAATGTGGGTCTCATAAAATAGGGAATGTTTTATTATTTTTAAATATATACAATTTCAATTTTGTCGCTGATTTTGCAAAGGGAATATTTCGGTTTTTTAACCATATTTTCTTTTTTCCCGCCACTATGGTAGCTGGCATTACCTAAAATAACTTATGAAGCTAATTAGCTAGTAGATCATCTCTAACCCAAGTCTCAAAATTTTATGCTTTCATCTCGCCATGGTAATCTCCTGTTTTTGTTTTAGATTTAAAACTTCTACTGGCACCATCAACAAATCCTTTTTCTGAACCAGCATGTAGAATAATGTATCTAAGGAAAATAAAAGTATTTCATTAGTTCTTAATTAAATATACTTTAATGTTTCATAAAAATGCAGCAAGTGTGTTCTGTAGTTTAATGTTGTCTAAGAGCTACAGGTTTGATCATATGTCCTATGTATGAAAGAGACCCTAACTGAGGTATCTACCGAATCTGTCATATATGTGTATTTTTTTCAAGATACCTCTTATGCTTAAAGTCTAAGTGTTCACATACTACGAGTGTCTAGAGTAAAGTCAGATATAAATTACTGATAAGATTTCGTAGTCTCGAAACTCTAGAGATGAAGGTGCGGAAAAAGTGGGAAATGTGAAGTGGACAATAACGGGATGCATCTGAGTAGACTTTTAATTTGCTCTAATTAGAATATACAAAAGAAGGAATTATGACAGCTAATGCTTCGGAGCAGAAGCTGTAAAAATATTCCTAAAGAGAAACAGGTCTTCTACAGCTTGTCGGTGTGCAAGAGGAAGCTTTTTTGTAAAACTGTGATAATTTATAAGGCAAAACAAAATTTTATTAGAGGATTGTAAAAGTGCTTTACCTTGTGATTTAAAAAAAATGGGCCCTTCAATTTTTCCTTAAGTGTAGGAGAGTACCTTTTTTTTTAAAGTGTATAATTAGTCATTAGAATGTTTTACCTTTCCACTAAAATATACATCGTCATTCTGCCAAGACCTGCGGAAAGAGCTGTTCGAGAAGATCCAGGTTTCATCGAGAAACACCCAAAGATTTTTCTTTTCTCCTAAATCTTCATTTTCCATAAAACCTTTTGAAAATTTCCTTCTCATGCGTTGCACATTTGGTTTTTCCATTAAGCCTAAGTTACTATAAATTTCATATTTTGCTTCTTATATTGTCAGCAACTGCCACTATGCGATCCTAAAAAATACATTCATAAATATATTTAAATCTTAAAATATTTGGCACATCTGAGGATGTATTTTTAGATTATGATACTCTTAAAACGAGTTATTTTACCTTTCACAAGATCACTATTCTGATAGCATCATTTTTCAAAAAATATTTATTAGGTTATATTTTCTTACCTCCGACGCATCACAGCTCTGAAGTGGGTTTCAAAGTTTTTCCAAACTGGAAATACAGTAATCATTGTGATTTATACGCTAAAAAATATCTATTCTAGTGGTTTTTTATTAAAACCAATAAAAATAAAAACTTAGTCCAAAATAAAATAAATTATGAAATATAAAAAATGTCAAATAGTCCACACAAAAAAAATAAAAACACTGCAGAGTAATCTCTAATCTCACTAATTACTTAAAAACACGAAATAACACACCCAAACACAAAAAAAAGTTAATACAAAAATTGAAACGCCTTTAATCCATTACTGGGTGATTTACGCCAATCAGCTGATTTTGACGTTGAGCTCTGGTTGAGTCTAGTAATTTTTGTTTTTGAACATGTAAGCCAACACAAAAATGTTAGCTTGGACAGACTATATTCATGGTGTCCTATTTGCCCCAGGTTATATCAAAACGTAGGTAAAGTGGGACCTGAATATTCTCACCTCTATTGGCATGGCCATAAAGGATCACTTTCGAGTTTTTTATTGCAGTCGAGATAATCGTATGTCTAGTAATTTTCTTATATCTTGAAAAATACTATACAAAAAAAGGGTCTATTATTTCCAAAATTTATTTTTTTGTTGCATGAAGAAGCTAATCTACTCAAATGTAATAAATTTTTTTTTAACGGTTAAATTTCCCATAATTTTAGTACATATTTATTATTATATATAATTATTTATATAAAATTTTTAAAATATAATTTTTTTTTTTAAAATAATATATATATACATATATTTATAATATAAATAATTATTTTTATAAAATAATATATATTATTATATATATATATTTTATATAATATTATATATATATATATATATATATATAAATATTGATTTTAACAGCATTCCTTACATAATTTATTAGTATTCGCCCCTGGGGCGATAATGGTTTATAACAAGTCTGATCCTAAAAAACAGCTTTTAAAACGTTAACTTACTAATTTTTCTTAAGCGCTGAAAGAATTATGTACATATAAAAACATATTTCAAAAAATGTATTCAAGCTAAAGAAGTCCTGTTCACCCCGGAACATTTTATCGACGATAATAATATAATATAATATAATATAATATAATATAATATAATATAATATAATATAATATAATATAATATAATATAATATAATATAATATAATATAATATAATATAATATTATATATAATATATATATATATATATATATATATATATATATATATATATTAATATCATTATATAATAAACCGTTATTTAAAATAGTAAACGTTGATAATTTTGTTTTGTAAATCTTTAGGTATAAAGACATGTATATTTTTAATAAATATCAAGTAACATTCTATTGAATTTTAATTTTATATCATGCTACTTTTGGGTAAAATATTCTGCGTTTTAATCGAATACAGCTTGTGATAAAGGGAGGGAACCTTGATCACAAGCTGTATCTACCACTGGATGCGGTTCAATTCACAAACTTCGAGCTTATGCAGAGTTTATTTTATTGTTGTTTAAAATAATTATTTTTGTTTAAAATAGTTATTTATGTATTAAGAACGAGAAATTGTTAAAAACGATGTTAGACTTTGCTGGCCAAGACGTAGAGGAGGTTACCAACAGATGAAGCATAATGGGCATCAACGCATTACTTATTTGGTAATGATTATGAACTCTTCAAAGGTTTTTTTTTGGCTAATTTATGATTAATACTAACTGTACAAATATTGCAATTGTAAATGTTTATAACGCGGTCAAAGAAGAGGGTAAAGCAAAAAGTTGATTGTCTATATTTCTTAATACGCAGTTCAGAGTCTTGTATGCAGTGTCGAAAATAACACTATTTTTATGCCAAAAAAGCACCTGACCAGTTTTAATGCTTTTTGACCTGTTAATTTTATTGGAAATAGAATCGTCCACGTATCCCGCGGTGACATTTGAAGACTTTCAGCATCCGTGTTTTTTCAGCCTAGAATATCTGCAGCTAACATACATTTTTATTAAAAGCGTGGCGGGCGTTCGTCGTAACTATGACCAGGATTAGCTGACCCGTTAGGTAAATAGCCGACAAAAAATGTGTTAGGTTGACAATGCCGTATCTTAAAGCCATATATTGTAGATTGGAAATAGTATCTGGGGACTAACTTCTACGCAAAATTTGTCAGTTATCGTAAAAAGTCATATTTTGCCATTTTTAGAGTCAGGGATAGTGGTAATTAATAGCTTACCTAACATCATATCATTAGGCCTCAATTTACAAAGCTCATCTCCTCGACAAGCACCAGCAATTTTACTAATAAGGCAACCTAATTAACCTTCCACGTTAGATAATTAGGAGCATTGCGAAGAAACGAATAGTCCGGACGACCACCGCAAAAAACCAAGCCTATAAGAGAACCGCATGAAACATTTTTTTTTATATTCCTATGAACTATAGACAATTCAAAGCCGCACTGCTGCCTCAGCTCAGCGGGTTCAAATTGTATTTTTTTTACCCAAAAAAAAACGTAAAAAAAATCGTAAAAAAACGTTTTTTTTTTAATATAACTCGAAAACTATTTATTTAAAAAAAAGTATAAATAAAATTGATGGCCTAATAAAACTACGTCAGTTTTTTTTATAAATTTTTTTGTAGCGCTTTTAGTTTTTGAGATATTTCCGATTTAAATTTGTCTGAAAGAATTACAAAAAAATGTAATAAACAAAAAATATGCCTTTTAGTAAGCTCTATAAAAAAGATCATTAACACATTTTTAATAAATTAAGTAATAAAGGAGATATTAGCAAAATAAGTGATTTTGGCCATTAAAAATTTCGTAATAACAATATTTTCTTGGTACAAGTAAGTTTACCAGCTCTGATCCATCTAAAAGTTAATTCAAATTGTTCTATTTATTGAATGATACAAACTAATACATGTGCCTCGAGGCAATGGAGGATAACCTGGTGGCACGGAAATTTTATTTTTTTTTTTTGTCTAATAACTGTACCCACTCCGTTCTACTTAAAACTTTAACTTAAATAAAATTTAAAGTTTATTTAATTAAAAATAAAAAATAATAAGTGCCTCCTTTATCTGGATGTTATATACCTCACAGGACGCTTAACATTTCTCGACCTCCTATGCTACTATGTGTATAGCTCATCGTTTAAATATTTTTTATTAATAATTTAAATATTAATATCAATAATTTATAAAGACAGTTATTGATTCAGAATGATCTTGAGACAATTCTAATAATATTTTTAACATCAAAAAAAATGTTATTGGAGGTTATTTAGCATTAAACTTTTAAAACATTTTTCTTATTAAGCTATCTACCCATTTATTTACTACTTTAAAATATCATCAAATTAAAGTTTAAACACTAATTCAACTGAAAAAAAAAACTATAAAAAAAAATGTTTTCATTTTAAAATTATGATTAAAATTTTCTCAAGATCAATCTGAACGCGTAACTGTCTTGAGAAATTATTAATATTATTATTAAAATCGATAATAAAAATATTTTAACGATGAGCTATACACAGTAGCATAGAAGATCGAAAAATGTTAAGCGTCATGCCTGGTTTATAGCACCCAGATGGAGGAGGCACTTATTATTATTTTTTTTTCAATTAAATAAACTTTAACATTTATTTTAGTTAAAGTTTTAAGTGGATCGAAATGGGTACAGTTATTGGACAAAAAAAATTAAATAAAATACCCGTGTCACCAGGTTATCCTCCATTGCCTCGAGGCACATGTGTATTAGTTTGTTTCATTCAATAAATAGAACATTTTGATTTAATTTTTAAATAGATCGGAGCTGGTATACTTACTTGTACCAAAAAAATATTGCTATTAGCAAAATTTTAATGGCCAAAATCACTTTTTGCTTATATCTCCTTTATTACTTATTTTATTGAAAAGGTGTTTATAACTTTTTTATAGAGCTTACTGAAAAAAATATTTTTTGTAAATTACATTTTTTTGTAACTTTTTTAGTTTTTGAGATATTTGTGTTTTTATTTTAAATTTAAATTGTTAATTTCAAAAACTAAAAGAGCTACAAAAAATTTATATAAAAAACTAACGTAGTTTTATTAGGCCATCAATTTTAATTATATACCTTTTTTTCCTACAATCAATAGTTTTCGAGTTATAAAAAAAAACGATTTTTCACGATTTTTTTAAGGTAAAAAAATGCAATTTGAACCCGCTGAGCTGAGGCAGCAGTGCGGCTTTGAATTGACTATATTTCATAGTAATATAAAAAAAAATGTTTTATGCGGTTCTCTTATAGGCTTGGTTTTTTGCGGTGGCCTCCCGGACTAGAATAAATTTCTTGTTGATTAAAGATTTTTTAAATTTTTTTGCTGTCTATTAAACATGCATTTTTTTTTAAATAAGCATGAAGCTTAACAAACTTTTATCGTTGATATTTTTACTGCCATTGGAAATTTAAACATAGAATACACAGAGTGGAAATTGAAAAATTTGATAAAAAGTTTGCCCAAAAAGACGTTTTCGTTTTATTAGTTACATGTTGCTAACAAAACTTCATAAATATCTTGTATTGCTTTTCGTATAAAGTTCGTGATTTTTGTGGTAGCAAATCCATTTCTTGTATTTTGTAATTGAAATATGGGAAAAAGAGAAGATTAACTTTAGGGGAAGAGTAACGTGTTAAAACTTTTTTGTATTTTTTTTTCATTTGATTTTTTGAATGGAGAAGCTTTTAAGAATATTGTGCAAAAATTTGAAAGGAATTGGAGCAAAACTAACGAAGATACAGCGGTAATAAGGCAAGCCGATAAAGCTCGCTTATTGACGTTGAAAACATTTTTTTTTAGTATTCTTTAAAGCGTTTTTCTGCAACTCACGTTTTTAAAGTCAGTGCTCCTCATAACTTTAAAACTACTGCACCGATCCTTTTAAAATTTAAAACCTTTTTGTACATAATTTAGGAGGTAACGCGGGAGTGTTTTTGTTAAATTTGTTAATATTTTTTATTTAAGTAACAAATGAGCCGATTTTTTTCGCAAAAATCACGTGTTTCACTTTAAAGTTTTCCCAAAAAGTAAAAAAATAAAATTAAAAAACCCCTTCCCGCGTTACCCGAGGAAGGAAATTATCTAACGAAAAAACTTTAGTTTTTTAAATTCAGATGATCCAGCGCCTAGCTATGAGAGGCACTGCAATTCCACTTTTTTCCGAGACGCTTCCAAATAATTGCTGCCATTGCCGTATTTTTTAATATTTCTTCATGAAAATTTTAATTAAATTTAACGAATTAACGTTACACCCCCCCCCCCAAGATAAAATGTATTTTCCTTGTATTATAAAATTTTTATTGAAGTTTAATATTTCTATGACGACACAACCAACATAAAACTCAAAGGTATTAATAACTATACAGGTGGTATGTAGTGTAACCACACATTTTACAGGGAATTGTGAGAATATAACACTATTGATGCTTTTTTCGCAAGGTCTTGTAAATTGGGCAGTGTGCTGATAATACTCGAATCACTTTCACTATATGCAATTTAAAAAAAATTAGTGAAAACAGTTCAAAATGGAAATATCTTTGGAATATTTTAGTTTTTTAACGCAATAATTTACTTGACATTTAACAAGAGACAATAAATAAGATTGTAACAACCATTTAAGACCTTGTAAAGCATTTAACAGTGGACGATGCGGATGAAAAATGTTTCTACATAACTACGAAAAAATATGTTTTTAATATGAATTGACAGAAAATAATTTTAAGCATATGTAAAGGAAAGAAACATAATTTTATTGCTTTGTTCATATAATACCGTGTGACTAAAACTTTCAAAATAAGCAGAGGCACTCTCTGGCATTTCTTTCATTATAATATAATACTTAAAAATCAAGGAACATGAATTTTTAATTTAGTGGAATACCTAATACTTTTTTATTTACGATAATTTTAATTTTCCAGTAACATGATCTCCCACCTCTCTACAAAGATACAGTTTATATTTAAATAAACAACTTTGACATTTATGATTTTCAGTAAATTATTTATAAGCAATAATTTTAAAAGAAGATAAACACAACATTCTTTGCATATTATTGTTAACTAGGATTGTGAATAATTATTTAAAATTTTATTTACTAATTGGTGTTGGAGTAACCTGTTTGAAGTAATATTAGAAAAGATTTTAAATTATTTATAGTTATTAAGATTTATATTATTAGAAACCTTACTTAGTAAATAAAAAATTTTAAAATACTCGTTACAAGCAAGAAAACTGTTTAATTATAAAAGTTATGAAACTAATTTTTCGAGCGATCCTCTTGATAATGTTCAATCAGACGCTTCATTTCCAATTTACATAAAGGGTCACCCTATGGTCATTAGACCACGTATCATTAACTTAGTACAAAACCACTGAATACTGGTAAAATGAAAAGGGTTATCAGGTAAATGATCAGACACTAATATTAAAACCTATCTCAAAGTAACCTGTTTTTAATACCTAAACTATGATTACATTCTCAGTAGGAAAGGATTATTGTCAATAAGCGACTTAGATTGTGAAACACAGTGTTGCAATTCGGTGATTAGCTAACAATAAGGGTATGTAAACAGTGATTCTAGATGTTACAAATTATTGTGAGACGTTGCCAAAACTAACCAATTTATCGGTAAAGTATTTTACAATTAGCTTTATCTATACAGGGTGTAAAAAGTATAATGCTCACGATTTTAATAGGCGATAGTGCAGCTCAAAACAAGTCGAAATATGGCCTTTCAAAGTTTAAAAAAATTGGCAACACCGCGCCTGTTTCATCGAAGCGAGTCGAACGTTTTTTGCGAGAGTTGCATATTTACAGTTTTCGTAATGAGATGTTTATTTATATACAAATAATAAAAATTACTTCTTGCAATTTATTTTGATATTTAATTTAAAATAAAATTTATGTTAAAAACAATACATTATTGTTTGGTTAATATTTGTACTCACCACAAATAGGCTAAATATTCACTTTTAGAGCACAAATTATTATGTTTTAAAAAAGCACTTTTTTATTTGGCTTAAAGAATAGGATTTATCGGTTGCACTACACTACATTTGTAAATTTATAACATATTCGCATGTTTCCCGATTTAAAAACAACCAAAAATGTCGCGGCCGTTCAACACGTATTTACAACTGACTACACAGGCTTCTAGCTAGTAGCTCTGTTGCCAATTGTTTTTTACATTTTTAACTGGGGGAAAAATTATTATTAATATTATTTATATTTTTTTAATTTGTAGATTGAAACATTTTAAACTTAATTTATTTTATTAGCAAATAAATCTATTGATAAGCGATTAAGACAAATATCGTTTAGACAGAAATCTGTCAAGTTTTGACACATATGTCATATGAACTTTTTGACTTGTTTTGAGCTCAACTACCGCCCATTAAAATTATGAACATCATAATTTTCACACCCTGTATAACAAATTTAAGACCGGTTCATAATAAATTATTACCAAACCAGTGAAAAAACTCGGTTATGATTTCTGATAAAAAAACGTCATTTATATTTTTTCTTGAATATTTCAAAAACTTTTGGTTTGAGGGTCATACATAAAATTTAAACCTTTTATAATTTTTTCCGCTCTACAATATGATGTATTCAGATTTTATTTTTGACGTTTCGTATTCTGGCCACCATCATATTTTTTTTAATAAAATGTGTGTGGATTTATTATTTTATATTTCAAGAAGAAATTAAATTTACTATACCACGTCATTATGATTTCCCGCGTTTCGTCTGGAATATCCATCATAGAGAAATTTATTTATTTTACTTAACAGAAACACTAAGATCCTACTAAATTTGTTAAAATTTTTGTAAGGTAGGTATCCTAAATAGGGTTGCAGACTAAATAACAACAAATACGTGGTAAGTCGATCAAAGTAGGCCCTTGAAAAAGTTAAAACATCGAACATAATATTATAGTATTAGTAAAACATCTTTCCCAAAGTAGGCTTTAAAAAGAATTTACAAAATTAACAGATATTTATCATGTATCAAATTTATTTTATTAGTTTTTTACAAATTGGGTAATTTTAGTTTAAAAACTTAAAATGAAAATGAAAAGAATAATTTATGATATTTGTCTATGCAAAGGCATTTCGTAATGTTATGTTTAGATAGTCGAAAAAAAGTCAATGAAATTTTTAAACAAGTTTAAACCAAATAGATGGATTGGTAAATGGTTTTAGAGCAGAAAAAATTATAAAACTATTAAATTTATAATAAGTCTCTAACAGCTACTAATGTACTAAGCTGAAAGATACAAGTCTCCCGACTGCGTCAGAATAAATAATTATTTGTATTACAAGTGGTAAAATAGACTATTCGGTTTCTTTTTCCACATATTGTTGTTTACCTTAAACATAATCTTTCCTATAACCTTAATTACCACATTACTTAAGGTAGATAATCAAGTGCATTTTTAAAACTATTTTTTTATGATACCTCAACACATTTCGATTAAGTTAAATACATTAAATTGGGTGCAATCTATGTAAAGTATGTCCAAGTGTTTAACAAATATAACAAATCATTTATTTACTTGGTAATTAACAGCTTTGAATAATTGTTAGCGACAACTATTTTTTTATTGGAATTATTTCTAGGATATCTATTTTTTTATGTTGGTGGGAGTGTGGTGTTGAGTTTGATGGAATGTTCGCAAAATAAATCCTCGGTCCTGTCTTCGTGATATTCAACCAAAGATTAAGATATGTTTTTGGCTGATAAAAGCAATGCAATACAAATCTATGTTTACCGCAGGCATAGAGAAAAATTACATATTTTCCCCTTAAGCATGGCCTATCTAAAGGTGCCTTATCCATTTAGTGAGGCTGCTGCCCTAAAAACATTTCTACAGTTGGCACTGTATTTGCTTTATGAAAATTTTAAACCGTTTGTTTGATGTCAATTTTCCTGATTTTTAGAACATTTTTATCTTAAATGTTTTTTGTTTAATGTGTGGATTGTAACATCCCCCACTTTAATAATTTAATTAATTTAAGACGAAGAAAGTTTTCAATAAAACTAAAATGTTCCATTGTCTTTATTTATTAGTTGTTACACAACGTTTCGGTTAGTGATGTATCTCCAACCTTTTTCAAGTGATAACCAAAAACTATTTTTCAAAGCTACCAATTATATACTATCCCTTATTCACCGAAGCTCGACCGACTTTTCACGGTTCAGCAACAGCTGCAGATATTCGGAATATCGATATTAGGCTTGCTAAATACATTTTGGTTGTTTACAATTATTACAGCTTCTTTAATTTTTTTTTCTTTCAGTGGGTTTCTTTATGAATGGTTTTTGCTTTTGACTTGTATGCGGTGTTGTTTTGACCAAGCGTATTCGGCAATCCCTAACTTCGACGTTTCACCTCGTTTCGTATGTTTTTTGTGTTCTTCGACTCTAACTTCAAGTGGTATTTTTATTTCCCCGATGTATACCTTACCACATTCACGGGGAATTTGGTAGATACAGTCATTATTTGAAACTTTGTTGTCAGGTCTCGTCTTAGTAAAAATGCTTCTTAAAATTGTTTGTGATTTAAATGCCATTTTATACTTATTAGCGATCATGCGGATCCGAATTTCCTTTAATATATGGAATTGTCATAAGTTTTTGGTCATGTGGAGTTTCGCTTGAGTTAGAGATTTTGGTCTTATTTTGATATTTTTTCCTTTACCAGTCTCTCACTGTATCCGTTCTGCTTAAGATCCCTAGTTATCTTACTTATTTCCTCTTGCAGGGATTCCTTACTGTTACATAAGGTCACTGCATGCACGATTATATAAAGTACGTATGACCCCCTGTTTCGTTTTGTTAAAGTAATTAGAATTCTTGTGTATAATATTGTTTAGTATCGGTAGGTTTTTTGTATACCGAAGTTTGAATATGTCGATTATTTCGCTTGACTAGAACGCCAAGCAAAGGTAGGGCCAAATTTTGCCCCTTCTTCATTGTGAATTTAATACAAGGTCGAAGACAATTTAGATGTTTTAAAAAATCTTTAAGTTCTTCGTCATTACCTCTCCACACAATAAAAGTATCGTCAACAAATCTTAGCCAAACTTTTGGTTTAATTGGTGCCGTTTTAATTGCATGTTCCTCGAATCATTCCATATAAATATTTGCTACCGCTGGGGAGAGCGATAAACCCATGGGAAGTCCATCATCCTGCGCGTAGTACTAGTACTAGAAAGTTTTGTTAATACCATGTTTTCTTCAATCTGATTTTGATGTGCTAAGTGCTCGTAAATGTCCATTTAAAACAATCCATTGACACTTATGTAATATGTAATAATATGTAAGTCCTAATGACACCAAAATCTTGTACTTTCATTCTCTTTATTTGTTAATTGAGACACAACGTTTCGGTTAGTGATGTACCTCCAATCGTTTTCAAATATCTCTTGAAACCGGTTGGAGATACATGAAACAATCTGAGTCTTATGTCCAAGTTAATTTTGTAGTAATGACCATTTCAATGCTGGTCTCGAACAGTAGCCAAAAATCTATCTTGATGTGACAATTTTTATTCAAAAAATACTTTTTTGTCACTTTAAAATTTTAAAAATAAATAACATAAAAATTATAAAGTTTGCGCGATTTTATAATAACTGAAGTTATAGAGCTACTCCGCTGCTGGTCCAAAAAAAAAAATTGAATAATCAAAACACTGGGAAATGTACTGGCGTGCGGCAAGCGTCATCCGAAGTCATAGAAAGAAGTCATTAAAATACTCGGCGAGTTTGATGTGAAAATAATAGCTGAACTGAATTTAATTTCAAATTATATAGAATGGAATTTAAAAATACATCATTTGGTCAAAGATTTGGTGTTATTTTCTTTTAGCAGCTGTTAGTGTGTAAAGTTCTCCTGGTAAAAATGTGTTTTTATTTAATATTGCTCTATCCATACCAAGATTTACGCCATAGATTGCACCACGTATAAGAATTGTGGCGGTTAAATCTAGTAAAAAAGTACTGCGGAGTCCCTTCAGAAAAAAAAATTAAAATCAGGTGCGTGCTGGGGTGATTTTAGGGCCCGGAAAACTATTCATCGCTTGCAGTGCCCATAAGGCATCGCCGAACAATATAGAGGAATCGGCAAAATTTTAATACGTACATGTCCACATTACACAACAAAGTTTAAACAAATAAAAAATATAAAATGAAAAAAAGCAAATAAAGGTAATCACGCGTGGGTGTTGTCAAGTCAGGTGCGGTGCAGTTAAATAATGACAGGACTAATTATGATATCCAATTTATTGTTGTTTTTTTGTATTAAACCGTGTCGTAGGTTTTAAGGCTTAGGAGGGCCCTTCGAAGCAATTTTACAAGGGCCCACCAAAAAACTCCCAGTATATCGGTGAGCCAGCACGCGCCTGGATACTAATAATAGAATTTAATTTATATATTAACATAAAATTTTATTAATAAATTAACAAAATTCCCTTTTTTACTTTATTTTTAAAAATATGTTACAATTATATTTTGTTTGTCTATATGGGTACGTAAGTATTTAAAACTAATCTCATAATTTTAAATATGAAATGAAGAAATTTTAATTTATTTATAATATATATATATATGACCACAACGAGTTTCGGTTCCATGTTGTTTTTTTAGTTCTTTATTTAAAATAATTTTATAGGGCAAAATAATTCATTATTTTGAATAAAGTTTATTAATATTATACCTTTTTAAGACTAATGTTTCAATTTTTTTGATCTATAAAAACGTATAGATTGATACTCGGTAAAGTTATGGTTAGGCATCTTTGACAAATATTTTAGCTTAACGATGATCATTAAGTATTACTTTTTTTGTTATTAAAAATTGATTTAAAAACAAAGAAATAAGAGTAGAAATCTAAGTTTGTGGAGCCTTTTGAATAGTTTATATGTTATATAGATTTGATACGATTCTTTTTAAATTAACGCAACCCCAAGATATTTTACATATTTTAAAATTAATTAGGTAAAATTTTTACAAAATATTTTCTAACTTAAAGTATTTAAAAAATAAATTTGTCGCACTCTAATGTATGTTACTATCATAGCCATTTTATTACCAATCTGGCTAAAAATACCTTAATCCTTCACACAAACCACTTCCCGTAATTAACATGTTTTTACGATTAAGGATGTATACAACAACCTGTTGTTTACGATAAAACCAATTTACCGTAAATAAACCTTTCAGTTTATAGAAATGATTAATTACCTTTAGGATGAACGAAACAACCCTAAAAAATATACTCACCTTCAAGCTCGACAACTTTTCCCGCTTTCTTTAACGCTTTCACAGCTTCGTCATGTGTAGCTTCTCGTAGATCATCTCCGTTGACAGATAAAATCGCATCCCCAACGTAAAGTTGCTCTGTTTGATCGGCTGCCATGCCCTTAAATATTTTGCTAATAAGAATTGGCATTTTATTCTCCTTTCCCCCTTTAATAGATATTCCCAAACCATTATTTTCAGACTTAACCACACGAACTAATCGTTTCTGATTGGCAACCGAATCCGGCACGTCGGGGGTTTCACACAAACCGCTTGGGGTTTCAATGTTATTGTTTAAAGTCCCGTTAAGCGTGGTCGTGTTTTCATATGACTCGTCAAGTGTTATGCATAGAAAATCGTCCTCAAGAGTGACGAACACCCTATACCATTGGCCTCGAACGTGCGTCTCAAGAATGCCACTACGGCCGTAGTAGCCGGGAGAGGTTAAACCATCTACCATGCTGTCGACTACGCTCATTTTCACATTTTTTTAAATAGACAACTGGTTCTGAAGTTAACCGGCAGTACCTGTTAATAGTCGCACCTATTTCGCGTTACTGGTTACACGTATTAGCTACTTTTTCAAAGAGGGGGCCCGGGTCAAGACGATTCAAATAACAATCTCGTCAGACAGAGCGACGACATTGCTTCCCACATGCATTCGTTGGAAGCGTGTTTGCTTTCACTGAATTGTCGTAATCATAGGCCCTACGTTCGCATCCGACACGCCGATGCATCGGCGCGTCAGACCCTTGCGTTGTTATGGTTACGAGCGTCCCTTGAGAATGAAAGCAGCCAAAAACCAGCTGACAAGCGCCGCGGCTACTGGCGACGTCTAGTGTCACGAAGCAAAAAGTTGAATAAATATTATTGACGACGAGGAATGGTCGCTTTTTACTTTTGGTCCTTCGAAGCGGATAGATTATTGTCTACTGTAAAATGCGGTGCTATGGTTTGAAGTAATGAAGTAATTGCAAGTAATAAATTGTATTATATTACGATTGGCGTGGCGTAAATATACAAGAATGATTTAACTAATGTATTCAGAAGAAAAAATACATTTAAATTTATCGAAATATATTTTTATTAGTAGTAATAATAAAAATAGATATAATACAGTATTGATCTCGTTGTTTTATCAATCGTAATATTATTACAAATTATATTTAAATTGTTTTTTTTTGTTATATAACTAGGTATAAAGTCATACCTAGGAAGATTTTGTCTGTGAACTGGGTGTCCACCGAGGCGACGAGATGGTCAACGCTGGCTGCTGATTTGTTTCAAGTAATATGTATTTTAAAATATTTAAAATCAGCAAGTCGCTTATATTTTACCATACTAGTTATATTAAAAACTGGCCCAATTCAGGATACATACTGTACTAACTAAAATATTAAGTTTATTTTAGTGAACATTCACATTACCCAAAGATTTTTTTTTCTATTGTCAGTAGGTGTATTAGTAGTATTAGGTAAGAAAAAGTGCATTAAAAAAAACAAACCTTTATGCCTGATTTGTCTAACTAAAATAATAAGAGACATCTCCAAGTTTTTTTGTATATAAACTAGGTCTTTATTGAACGAATATTTTTATGATGAATATTATGAAATGATGAGTAAATAAAGCCTTTGTATGTAGGTACGCATTATAGTCTAGTTGAAAAGTGTGTTTTCCGCCAAAAATAGTTAGAAGGTTTCGAAAAATATGAGCGATAGCTCATTGGATGCGGAATACAAATCTGAGAAAGGCGTTTTGAGGATTTTTTCTGCCAATAAAAATTGCAATTGTTATTAACAAAAAAAGAAATAAAAAAGCCATTTTGATTTTGGATAATAACTTAGAACCATAGAAGTAAGCTGAAATCGCAAAAAAAAATCCTTGAAGAGGATGAAATTTCCAATTAAAAAAGCCCACTCGTGGGCCACTTGCTCCACTATTTATAATTTTAATTTAACGTTGAAAATGTACGATATTTTTGGTTGCGCGCTTAGCGTCACTAAATCATTTTTTCAGAATATTAAATATTAATAAAAAAAAATTAAAAAATTTTGGTGTATTTAGAATACTTTAAAAGAATTTTTTTTGAAAAAAATTTAATTTAAATTTTTTGTTTTTAACAAGAATTAAAATTGTCAATTAAAAAAATTGTTTAAACCCTTTTTTTCCCTCATTACCAATTAAAAAGGGGGTTAAATAATTTTCGTAAAAAATTTTTCCCTTTTGTACCCCTTTTATATAAATATTCAAAAAATACCAAAAAAAAAAAAAAAAAAATTTTCTTTTTGTTTAAAATTTTTTTTATAAAAAAAAAAAAAAAAAATTTTAAAAAATAATATTTAAAAGTTATAAAATTAAAAAAGCAAATTTTTAAAAAATTTTTTAAATTTTTTAAAAATTGGGGGATTTTTTGGGTTATTATAAAAGAAAGCCCCCCAAGGGGGAAAAAATTTATACGACAATTTTTTTAAATTTTTTTTTTTTAATGTAAAATTAAGAGAAAGTTCAAAAATTTTGCTAATTAAAATTGTCTAACTTGTTAAAAAATTTTTTTTTAAATTTTTAATTTTTTTAAGGGAAAAAAAATTTTTCCTAAAGTTTCTGCATCCCCCATAATTTTTTTTTTTTTTAAAATTAAAAAATTTAAAACCCCCAAAAAATTTTTTTTTTTTATTGTGACTTTTTTGGGTTTTAACCCAAGCGCGAAAAAAAAAAAGGCGCAAAGGCCCATTTTCAGCGTTAAATTAAAATTATAAAAAATTTGGAGATGAATTGGGAGGGGGGGTTTTTTTTTTGGGGAAATTTTCCCCTTTTTAAAATTTTTTTAAAAATTTTTTCCGCTCCTCTTTGGGGGTTTTTTTAGTTATCATAAAAAAAAAAAAAGGGCCTTTTTTTTTGGTTTTTTGTTAATAAAAATTTTCCTTTTTTTGGCAGAAAAAATCCTCAAAACCCCCTTTTAAAAATTTAAATTTTGTGTTAAAGGGGAAACCTAAATTTTTTTCAAAGGGCCCCAAATTTTTGGGGGAAAAATTCTAAAAAAAACTTTTTAAAATTTTTATTTTTTTTGTTAAAAAAAATTTTTAAAAATTTTTTAAAAATTTTTAAATTTTTAAAAAAAAGAAGAAAAAAAAATTTTTAAAAAAACCCTTTTTTTAGGGTTTTCCCTAAAGGTATTTTTTGGGCCAAAAGTTCTATAAATGTTTTTTAAAAGTTAAAAAAAAATTTTCATTTTTTGGGGTAAAAATCTTTTATTAAAATTTTAAAAAAACTTGGGGGGGTTTTTTAAAACAATGAACCTTACCTTTTAAAAAATTGCAACCCCAAAAAACCCAAAAACCCCTGAATAAAAAAACAAAGAAATTTTTCGAAAATTTGGGGGTCCGGTTTAAAAGTAAATTTTAAATTTTTAAAAAAAAAGGGGTAAAATAAAAATTTTTAAAAAAAAAATTTTAAAAAAAGGGTTTTGGGTTTTTTGGGGGAAATTCAAAATTTATATTTTTTTTTAAAAATTTAAAAAGGAAAAAATTTTTTAATTTTTTTTTTTAATTTTTAAAATTTAAAAAAATTTAAAAATTTTTTTAAAAATTTTTAAAATGTTTTTTTTTTAAAAAAAAATTTAATTTTTTGGAACCTTTTTTAATTTTTAAAAATTTTAAAAAAGGTTTGGTTTTGGGGGATTTTATTTTTTAAAAATTTAAAACCCGCTTAAAGGGGCAAAAAAAAATTTTTTTAATAAGTTTTCAAAAATTTTTTAAAAAAAAGGGTTTTTAATTTTTTTAAAAAAAAAATTTTAAGGGGGGCCCTTTTTTTAAAAATTGTTTTTTTTTTAAAATTCCCCTTTTTTAAAAAATAAAACCCTTTCGTTTTTTTTTTGAAATTTTTAAAAATGGGGGGTTTCATTTTTTAAAAAAAAACAGTTTTCCCCCAAATAAAAATTTTAAATAAAATAAAACAAAAACGGTAAGAAATAGGGGGGTTTGGTTTTTAAATTTTTGGGGGAAAGTTGCTTTTTGGGGGAAAACCTTTTTAAAATAAACCCTTAAAAAATTTAAGTGATATTTCGTACTTCCAAAATATGGCGCAAAAACTGAAATTTTCTTTTTTTTTTTTTACTAGTTTATTTTAGAAGTTAGAAAATTCTTAAAATACATTTTTTAAAAATTTTTGGCCCTTTTTTTATTTTGGGGGAAATAAAAAATTCCCTTTTTTCGTTTCGTTTTCGTTAAACCCCCCCTCAACTTTTTTTTTTTAAAAACGACTCTGGGGTTTTTAAAATTTTTTTTTTTACCCCATTTTTCCCCAAAAACAAAAAATTTTTAAAAAAAATTAATATTTACTTAAAAAATATGGGAAAAAACCCCCTTTAAAAAAAGGGGGTTTCCCCTTTTTTAAAGTCATTTTTTTTGGGAAAAAAAGTTTATTTAACAGAAAAAAAATTTTAAAAATTAAAAATCATTGTAAAATTGGGGGAAAACTGTTTTTAAAAATGCAACAAAAAGTGGGAAAAAGTATTTAAAAAAATTAATTTTTAAAAAAGGTTTACCGAAAACGAAAATCTTTTAAAAAAATTTTTTTTTTACCAAATAAGCAGAAAAACCAACAAGAATGTATTTTTATATTTTTTTCCCCCCTTTTCAAATAAACTCTTAAAAAAATTTAAAAAAAAAATTTTCCCCCCATATTTCTGGAAGTAAAAAAAATTCAATTTTACAACGGTATATTATTGAGCTCCCCAATACGGAACTTTTTCCAAATTTAAACTACCCACCTATCTCTTTTTGTTTCGAAGGTCCCCCCCTGTTCATTCTTATCTTGGGCACCCTGTTTTTTTTTTTTTTTTTTATATTATATATATATATATATATATATATATATATATATATATATATATATATATATATATATATATATATATATATATATATATATATATATATATATATATATATATATATATATATATATATATATATATATATATATATATATATATATATATAATAATATATATATATATATATATATATATATATATATATATATTTTAATATTTTTTTCGAAACTCGAGAAATTTTATCAGATAAAGCAATATTTGGGAGAGGCTCGACCTCATACACGCAAAATTATTATCGTCCTGATAATGATAATAAGATACGTTTGTTCAAATTATATTTATCTGTGTTATGTTATATGATGTAAATTCTGAAAAATAACAAATAAATTTCGCAACAACAGTAAAATTACGCATAGTTTGCTGGTTAGATAGGACACGTGGACAAGATGAGACCTCTTGTGTTTTTTCTGATACTACCCTTAGGCCATATTTTGTGGCAATCTTGTCAGCCGGCGCTGAGCGACATCTGAAATAAGTAAGTAAGGAAGTAAAAAAGCAGTATTATCACCCAACTGCACTATAATCTTGGTATGAACGTCCTTGAGCCCTGTTGAATAATTTAAAAATAGAATCGAAAAGTTTTTTGAGCATATGGCTCTTAGTAAATTGAAAATATAAATACTTCATAAGAGGTATGCTTTTTGCTAACTGCATAAAAAGTACGAAAATTCCAGAAAGATTAAGTCCTCGGGAGTGGCTAAGACGACTACATGTTTGATGATCACATTTGCTGTGTGCCAAGGCACCACTGACGAGCGGTTACCGAGAGAATAAATCAAACTAAGATTAAAACAACTTTGGTATTATCTTACAGACTTATCCTAAAGCAATCAGTAAAACACATTAATACGAAAAAGATGTTACGAATGTTAAACAGTGCCTTACGAATGTTAAACAGTGCCATGTAGGTGTGCATGAGAATGTAATTAAAAACGCAAACAGACGTGTCTTAGCTTACAGCGAATGTGATCATCTCCCATAAAGGTGAAACGAAGTATTTATATTTTCAATTCATTAGGAGCCATATACTCAAAGAGCTTTTCCTTTATATTTTTAAATTATACAAAAAGGTTCAACCTCTATACAAATACTATATTGCAGTTGGGTAAAAATGCTGCTTTTAACTTTTTTATTAACTTATTTCAAATTTCGTTCAACGCCGCCTGACGAGATATGGCAAAACTACCTAACATACTCCCAGTGACTCTTCGTCAGTCTTGTCTTGGCTTGTGATTAGTGATCATCCGCGCTAGGGGTGAAGCATGTAGTCGTCTTAGCCACACCCGAGGATTCAATCCTTTTGGAATCCCCGTAATTTTAATGCAAAAAGCATACCTTTGCGGAATTATGTATATTGGCCGATTTTATTTCATTTTACTTTTTATTTGTTATTTTTATTTAAAAATTTATTTAGCTGAAAACTTATCTCTTTGACAAGTTATTTTATTCATGGCTAATAAAAAGCGCCATATTTATTTCAAATATCCAATGTTTGCTCTTTTTTTGTCGTGTTTCTATCGAATTTGTAATGAAATTTTAATATCATATCTTGCTTTCCTTTATTTGAATCACCCATCTTTATCAAAAAATTGTGCCGAAACTTTCTTGTCACAAAAACCAAAGAAAATCGCCGGAATTAAGGTCAACTGAGAGGATATTAATTTTTTAGAAATAAATAAGGTTACAAAATTGAAATCGGAATAAAAAACACTGTTTATCTACGTTAAAATTCGATATGGCACCTATAGGAAAAAAATAAAGTGGAATAGTGGTGCCCAAGTGACGAAACGTCCGATTTAAAATCAAAAATGGCTTAGAAAAAGATGCCATGTAAATGTGCAAGCTACTTTAAAATCTGTAAAATGGAACCCGAAAAAACGAAATCTAATTTAACAAAAATACGGTTTTTCTGAGATATCTCCGAAAATACTCAGAATTTTAAAGGTTTTTAAAATGCGTGTTAGTCACATAAAACTGCAACTTTTTTTCATTTAACCAACCTTGCATCTCCTATCACTTACAAGATGCCCATACCGGCACTTGTACATAGGTGACTTTTTATCTTGGTCATAGGTGACAAAGTGTACCCCTAACCCATTTAAAAAAATTAATTATTTTTATTTTGAAATTTTAAACGAATCAAATTAAGCGTAAAGCATTTACGGGTTGATTTTTTAGTTCTCTTTAATTATTTGGCACTAAAATAATAATTTTGGGCCCGTTATGGCCACCCAGATCGTGAAGTTTAAAAGTTGCTGTAAGAATGGGGTATATGGGGTACTGTTGGATCCAGAATGTTCCTGGACCTCAAAAACGTAATACTATATAGGGTGTCTCATTTAAAAATCGGAAGTTAAGGCCGAATATTTAATACGTGACATCTGTAGACGTCTGTAACCGTATGACAGGTCTCAAACATATTGTTACGGGATTCGGCAGTGCGTGCTAGTACGGCGTTGTGTGAACATCTGCCGACAGCTTTAATAGAGTGTTCATCTCTTTGTGTGCGTTTATTTCAAACGTCTTTTAACGCGGATTAGTGCTTTTGGTTGTGATTATTTGAAATTCCAGAGTTTTATTTTCTTTAAGCCTTCAGCTCAGTGTTAGTGTATTTTATTGTTATTCTATTTTTTTTGTTCTTTTATTATTGTTGATTAATTCTAGTAGGTTCAGTTCATTAGTTGTTAAGTTTAACCCCACGGGGAGAGATCCCAGGTTGGGGTTATTTGTTAATTTCGCTTTTCTAAATTTAATTAAACCTTATTTCGCCGTGGTGATATATTTTGAATCGGGATTTCGAAAGCCGGAATCAGCGCCTTGGCTGTTATTTTGTAAACGTGAGTTTAGTTATTTTGTTTTGTCTTCTAAATTAAACTAGTTGTTAAAGGAAATGTCGAACGACAAGTTTGACGAAATTTGAAAGGAATTACTTGATCTCTTGAGAATAAAGTTCGGACATATTATAAAACACAAGTATTTCAATAGAAAAAAAACGGAGAGATGAACACCCTAAGCAGTCACGACCCACCGATTTCGGCGTCGCAGCTCCCTCAGGAAGTCGCCTTCGCCGATGGGGTGGAAAATCGGTCACCAAATTCGGTGCCACCACCTACAGCCGTCGCTGCCGATAGGGTGACCAATACTTCGCTAAATTCGGCGCCGCGGCCTACATATTCCGCCGCTGCCGATATAGCGACCACGTCCCGGTCTTCCCATTCTGCCACTCGGGTGCGGAGCAGAACCCTGTATTGCAGGCGACAGCGACGCAAACAAAAGGTTATGGGTTTTGCTGCGCTACCCCCGCGTGACAGCAATGAAAACAAACAATATTTTACAGAGTAAGGGGCAAGGTTGGCACTAGCGCAATTAAACCGCGATTCCCGATCCAAACCGTATTCGAGACCAGCGCAAAAGGCGTTGACCGCCTTTCCGGGAGCAAGCATTGGTAGCCCAGATCCAACAGGAGCACGGTCAAACACAGAGGTCCCTACTTTATGCACGGTTAAGGAAATAGACAGCAAAAATAGAGGGGGTTATGGGGGAGTGGCGTCCTACAGGGACTTCAACTACACTCCAGGATCAAAAAGAACACCAGGATTCTATGTCCCCTACAAAAGGAGTCCCTACTTGGCAAGATCGAACGATGGTTGGTGGATGCAACACCCTGGGAGCAACCAGGAGCGCAGAAGAGAGGGATGGCGAGGCTTCCAGCGAGGGTTGGGTGCTAGAGGCATTGACCGCGGGTAAAAACGGTTGGGATAAGGTCCAGGATAAACCTCGAGGTCCCGTGACAGGGGTGGTGCCCCCTCCTTTCCCGCCAAATAGGGGCATGCAACCTGTGCGCGACACTTTGGGAAAAACGGGAAAGGTGATTATACACCAGGACCAGGACCAATGCTTTAAATACATTATAGCAAAGAAGAGTCGAGCACGATGCGCGACGCCGCGCGGCCTTTCGTGGGCAGGAAGGAAAAGCAACAAATTTTATTGTAAATAGGCTAGAGCGGGACCATCTGCGTGAGAAGGCGAAATGCGGGAAATTTTCCAGCCCCAGCTTGGTTCGTCCCAGAGCCGAGGCCCCTGAGAAGAATCGTGAAGATATTATTGACTCCGAGATGTTGGCCCGCAAGCATGTCGTGAGATTTTTGAAAAATGACTTAGCCCATAACTTATAACTTTTAATTCACGCGTTTACCCACAATATTTTTCTTTTATTTTAACATTTTAAAATATTTGATAATGCACAGACTAATCCCTACAATCTTATAAAATAACGCGTTAGGCCAACTACATGTAAGCTATAAATTAAATAATTTATAGCTGTCCCTAAGTAAGTGTCCCTAAATAGGATTTTTTTTGAAATTTTGGTATCTCACACTTACAATTATTACTAAAATCTGATCAAACTTAAATAACACTTTCAATTTATATCACTTCTTAAGCAATATTTAATATTTGATTTAATGTATACTTTCCTTAAATAAATAATATTTTTTTTAACTTTAACCCTTTTAAAATATTTCAAGATACAAATGTTAGGTTTCCTTATATTTCAAACATTTTTTTATTAATAACACGTGTTCATGCAAAAAAATATACTAACTATATATTATACATGTTATCGTAAATAACCAAACCATTAAGTATTTAATTTTTGTATGCACTTATCATGCATTATCGACTTTCAAAGAATACTTATTGACATTAAAGCTAATTTTTTAAAAATACTACTTTATTAAGCCATGCCACAGCTTTTCTCCACCCTTCCTTAAAAAGAATTGGATAAGGAAATATTTTTTTCATATCCTTCAGATATATTCTACTGCTACATAATGGATTTTTTTAACCTCCTTTTTTTTCAGGTCATATTATTATAAAATATTGGATTAAAAAATTTAAAAAATTTTAAACAAACTATTTTTTAAAAAATTATGGGGGTTATTTATGACCTTAAAAACTATTAATATAAAATATTACTGACAAAATCAGCCAATCATACTAGATTTTATACAATGGACGATTCGTAAAAAAACAAATTTGATATTTATTAGGTAGATTTACTACATAAAAACAAATTATTGTTGTTTGAAATTCGAATGAAATATGAAATTAATTTAAAAGTTATAGCTAAAGTTGTTGTTGGGCGCAATGAAGCTAGAATCCAAAGTTCTGAGTTTCGAGCTTCAAGTGCTCGTCTTTCAAAAAGAAATTCGTTAAATATTCAATTTGAGATAAAAGAAAGTCCGATATATGCAGCCGAAATCGCTAATTAAAAAATTATTTTAAGTGATATGTACTGTTCTATCTGTTAGACTACCTAAAACTTACCTTTAAAATTTAAACTCGTTTTTCTCAAAACTACTTTTTCGAAACCTTTGTCCCAAATCTCAAGTTCTAACTGACTGATTTCCTTGAAAGTTAGCATGAATTTTCCTTATATATCCCTTTATGGCAGAAACCAAGAAAAAATCAAAATTTTTAGTTTTTACTATTTTTAAAAATTGGGAAAATTTTAAAAATAACTGAAAAAACCTACCTTTTTTGGGAAACCGCCATTTTGGAAGAATTTTTTATGCTTTTTCTGGTTTCAACCATACTGACCTTTGCATTGATAAAGAATTTACCATTTTTATATCAGATGGCCACAAGAGACGAAATCGTGACAAGATGGACACGTTTTTTCCACCCTCTACTTCAACAACGTGTAGCATTGTAAAATATTTTTTTAATGAATTTTTAATATATAAATAAATAGATGATAAAAATGGATAGCCAATATATTATTTTTTAACGACCGTCAAAAAACGCGTGTGAGAGTGAATTATGCCAATATTGGCCGTTTTTATTGAAAATATTTATTATGGTGATCTGTTCCGTGTTACTTAATTTTTGTAAAAACAACTTTATTTTTTGAAATAAATGTATTTTGTCCCTATTTTGGAAGAATCGAAGTATAAAAATGGTTAATTTCCAGGTATGTGTAATAACATATGTCAAAAATTGAGCCCAACAGGTGTGATGGTAAGTCAAATTCACTGAAGATGTAAAATATTTACCGTCGTGTAGTAGTATGTGCCATTATGAACAAAATAAAACAATAAAATTAAACTTAGTTATATAAGTTGGTTTAACAGTTGGAGCCAAGAAAGTGATTGGCTGTATCTCCGGTAGGGGGCAGTTTTCGGCATTAAATTATGCTTACTTCTTATAGATATCCTTAATTTAAAAAAAAATGAAAAATAATTGTTACCTGGCATAAATGGCCTCAATTACAATTTTAATGATGACAATAGCAAAAAATATAAAAAACAAAATATTAAAAAATTATTTATCTGTCCAAGTTAAATTTTATCATTAAAATTATCACTTTATTTGCCCTTTTTTTTAACTGTGTTTTTTATTTTCGTTAATGTAAGTTAAACTTTTATAAATTTTATAACTAACCAAAACTAACCACAAATAGTTATATTTAAATATACCGAATTTTTTCAACAATCGCTACAAACTCTGCAACAACATAATAAAATAATTGTAACATTTAATATTAAGCACCCTAGGCTTTTTTATTATTACTAAAATATTTTGTTAATAACTTAATTTGTATTTTAATCTTATACCAAATTAATTGGTCATAATTGATAATTGGACTTTCTATCACTCTAATACAAACTCTTTATACTTAATAATTATTTTCTACTTTTTAGTCTGGTTTTCTATAAAAGCGTGCTTTTTAGTTTTTTTTTTAACTGTACTTTATTTAAATGAAAATTTTACAAAACTCATTAAAATTTTCATCATTTAAGTAACAATAAATATATCTAGCCAACCAAAATACCAGAATTTTTATATTTAGCTATTTAACTGCCAGTCTCTAATTTTTTAAAATTTTTAATGATGTATTTTAAATAATTAGGCTGCATTTATTTTCGAATTATTATTAAATTACAAATTAATGATTGGCATTAACAATAATTACAAGGCATGAGCTTATATACCTACTGTGTGGTTGACTGCTGTTGTAATTAGTATTTTGGAAAAGATCTGAGGTAGAAAACGTTTTAATGAGGAAAGTTTTTACTTGGAAGAGTCCACAAAAGCGCCTAAATATTAACGTAACGTAGGTGTCTTTCGAGGTGCCCACACAGATTTCGAAAATCCTCAGAGGAAAAGTTGCGTAGGCCTGGCCTTAGAAAATCCCTGAATACCCCGGGCGTTCAGTTCAGTTTTCGTAGTTTCTTGTAGTGGTATATATATATATATATATATATATATATATATATATATATATATATATATATATATATATATATATATATATATATATATATATATATATATATATATATATATATATATATATATAACAGTGCTTTCATTTCAAAACGAACCACCCTAAATATCTTTAAAAAAAAACACTCACCAAAAAAACAAAGAACCACGTCGATTTAGATATACAGGGAGAAGTTTAATTTCGTATTTGATAAAATTTTATCGGTCACCCTCCTAACCTCCAGTTAACCCACTTTGATATGTCAAATGGCCCCCATAGTGTGACACATCATTGTAAGCGGCATGAAATTTGCTATCCAACAGTACTAAGAAACTTTAAATCGATGGACGTAGAAGCGACTTAGAAGTAAAAATTTTGTGTTAATTAGTTTATCGGTTCAAATAATTTATTTTATCAAATGCTCAAAATGTGCGCCGTTATTGGCGAGACAATAATAAAGTCTGTTTTGAAATTCTTCGCGAACGTTGGCGAAAGTTTGTCTGGTAATATTGCATTTTTAGTGTAATTCTACATTTAAGTTCTTGAATATTTGAGGTGGGTTTTGTATACTTTACTTTTAAATAACCCCAGAGAAAAAAAGTCTAGAAAAGTTAAGTCTGGAGACCGTGCTGGGCCATTCGATGGCACCTGTCTGCCTATCCATGTGCCTGGAAACTGTTCATTGAGCCACTCTCCCAACTGCTAAAGCATAGTGGGGGGGGGCTCCATCTTGCTGGAAATGCAAATTATTTTCACTGAGTTCCATAGCACCACTTTCATCCACCTGATTTTCCAAAGATTGGACGATGAAGGGTATATCGCATTTTCCAAAAGGTTCAGATACAGTTGCCCAGTTAAATTTTCTTCCAGAAAGAATGGCCCGATAATTTCGTTTCCATAAATACCTGCCCAAACCCCTTTATCTTCTCTGGAAATTGAGTATGTCCTTCCCCCAAAAAAAGTGCGGATTTTCATTATCCCAATATCTGCAGTTAAATTCAATTTTAAAATTCCATTTAAGAAAAAAATTGATTCGTCAGAAAAGCAGATATTTTTTTTCAAATGAGGGTCTTCGTCACCCGACACATTGATTCGCAAAATTCCATTCTTCTATCATAATCGTCTTCGTTGAGTTCCAAAGAAGAATTTGTATTTTGTATGGAAAAACTTATTCTTTTTCCCCAAAAATTTTTGCACAGAACCCCCAGAAATATTGGGTAGCTTAGAAACTTTTGGGGAAAGACAACGTCGGATCTATTGCGAACTGTCCTAGTACCTCAACCTGGCGTGCTTCGTCTAAAACCCCCTTTATTAGTACTTTTCTTGTTGCATACTGATCCAGTTTCTTCAAACTTACGCACCAAAATTTCCTTAATATTTATGCCCCACGTTTTTTTTTTTATGCCCCCCATTGAATACTCTGGCGGTTCTACGCGCGCACGACTTAAAAAGTGGTCATAAGAAAAAAGTCTTTTGTTTTTCCATATCTCTTTAAATAACGTCATAAAAAATAAAAA